>BOLG01001548.1:0-165367 GCA_016861445.1 Oryzias woworae
GTGCATAATTCTTGATTTGTGCGTAACTTTGGTTTTGTGCATGCATAATTCTTGATTTGTGCATAATTTAGGTTTGTGCGTGCATAATTCTTGATTTGTACGCAACTTTAGGATTTGTGCGTGCATAATTCTTGATTTGTGCATAACTTTAGGTTTGTGCGTGCAAAATTCTTGATTTGTTCGCTAACTTTAGGTTTGTGCGTGAATAATTCTTGATTTGTGCATAACTTTGGGTTTGTGCGTGCATAATTCTTGATTTGTGCATAACTTTAGGTTTGTGCGTGCATAATTCTTGATTTTACGTAACTTTAGGTTTTGTGCGTGCATAATTTCTTGATTTGTGCATAACTTTAGGTTTGTGCGTGCATAATTCTTGATTTGTTGCATAACTTTATGTTTGTGCGTGCATAATTCTTGATTTGTGCTTAACTTTAGGTTTGTGCGTGCATAATTCTTGATTTGTGCGTAACTTTAGGTTTGTGCGTGTATAATTCTTGATTTGTGCATAACTTTGGATTTGTGCGTGCATAATTCTTGATTTGTGCGTAACTTTAGGTTGTGCGTGCATATGTTTGATTTGTGCGTAACTTTGGATTTGTGCGTGCATAATTCTTGATTTGTGCATAACTTAGGTTTGTGCGTGCATAATTCTTGATTTGTGCGTAACTTTAGGTTTGTGTGCGTGCTAATTCTTGATTTGTGTATAACTTGGATTTGTGCGTGCATAATTCTTGATTTGTGCGTAACTTTAGGTTTGTGCGTGCATAATTCTTGATTTGTGCGTAACTTTGGATTTGTGCGTGCATAATTCTTGATTTGTGCGTAACTTTAGGTTGTGCGTGCATAATTTTTGATTTGTACGTAACTTTGGATTTGTGCGTGCATAATTCTTGATTTGTGCGTAACTTTAGGTTTGTGCGTGCATAATTCTTGATTTGTGCATAACTTTGGATTTGTGTGCGTGCATAATTCTTGATTTGTGCGTAACTTATAGGTTTGTGCGTGCATAATTCTTGATTTGTGCATAACTTTGGATTTGTGCGTGCATAATTCTTGATTTTTGTACGTAACTTTAGGTTGTGCGTGCATAATTCTTGATTTGTGCATAACTTTGGATTTGTGCGTGCATTATTCTTGATTTGTGCGTAACTTTAGGTTTGTGCGTGCATAATTTTTGATTTGTGCATAACTTTGGATTTGTGCGTGCATAATTCTTGATTTGTACGTAACTTTAGGTTTGTGCGTGCATAATTCTTGATTTGTGCATAACTTTAGGTTTGTGCGTGCATAATTCTTGATTTGTGCATAACTTTTTGATTTGGCGTGCATATTCTTGATTTGTGCCATAACTTTAGGTTTGTGCGTGCATATTCTTGATTTGTGCATAACTTTGGATTTGTGCGTGCATAATTCTTGATTTGTGCATAACTTTAGGTTTGTGCGTGCATAATTCTTGATTTGTGCGTAACTTTAGGTTTGTGCGTGCATAATTCTTGATTTGTGCGTAACTTTAGGTTTATACGTGCATAATTCTTGATTTGTACGTAACTTTAGGTTTGTGCGTGCATAATTCTTGATTTGTGCATAAACTTTGGATTTTGTGCGTGCATAATTCTTGATTTGTGCATAACTTTAGGTTTGTGCGTGCAAAATTCTTGATTTGTGCGTAACTTAGGTTTTGTGCGTGAACATTCTTGATTTGTGCATAACTTTAGGTTTGTGCGTGCATAATTCTTGATTTGTGCGTAACTTTAGGTTTGTGCGTGCATATTCTTGATTTGTACATAACTTTAGGTTTGTGCGTGCATAATTCTTGATTTGTGCATAACTTTAGGTTTGTGCGTGCATAATTCTTGATTGTGTCATAACTTAGGTTTGTGCGTGCATAATTCTTGATTTGTGCATAACTTTAGGTTTGTGCGTGCATAATTCTTGATTTGTTCGTAACTTTAGGTTTGTGCGTGCATAATTCTTGATTTGTGCATAACTTTGGATTTGTGCGTGCATAATTCTTGATTTGTGCGTAACTTTAGGTTTGTGCGTGCATAATTCTTGATTTGTGTATAACCTTAGGTTTGGTGCGTGCATAATTCTTGATTTGTGCATAACTTTGGATTTGTGCGTGCATAATCTTGATTTGTGCGTAAACTTTGGATTTGTGCGTGCATAATTCTTGATTTGTGCGTAACTTTAGGTTTGTGCGTGCATAATTTTGATTTGTACGTAACTTTGGGTTTGTGCGTGCATAATTCTTGATTTGTGCATAACTTTAGGTTTGTGCGTGCATAATTCTTGATTTGTGTCGTAACTTGGATTTGTGCGTGCATAATTCTTGATTTGTGCGTAACTTTAGGTTTGTGCGTGCATAATTCTTGATTTGTGCATAACTTTGGATTTGTGCGTGCATAATTCTTGATTTGTGCGTAACTTTAGGTTTGTGCGTGCATAATTTTTGATTTGTACGTAACTTTAGGTTTTGTGCGTGCATAATTCTTGATTTGTGCATAACTTTTGGATTTGTGCGTGCATAATTCTTGATTTGTGCGTAACTTTAGGTTTGTGCGTGCATAATTTTTGATTTGTGCGTAACTTTGGATTTGTGCGTGCATATTCTTGATTTGTGCGTAACTTTAGGTTTGTGCGTGCATAATTCCTTGATTTGTGTGTAACTTTAGGTTTGTGCGTGCATAATTCTTGATTTGTGCATAACTTTGGATTTGTGCGTGCATAATTCTTGATTTGTTCATAACTTTAGGATTTGTGCGTGCATAATTCTTGATTTGTGCTAACTTTGGATTTGTGCGTGCATAATTCTTGATTTGTGCGTAACTTTAGGTTTGTGCGTGCATAATTCTTGATTTGTACGTAACTTTAGGTTTGTGCGTGCATAATTCTTGATTTGTATGTAACTTTAGGTTTGTGTTGCATAATTCTTGATTTGTGCGTAACTTAGTTTGTGCGTGTATAATTCTTGATTTGTGCATAACTTTGGATTTGTGCGTGCGTAATTCTTGATTTGTGCGTACTTTAGGTTTGGTGCATGATAATCCTTGATTTGTGCGTAAATTAGGTTTGTGCGTGTGTAATCCTTGATTTGTGCGTAACGTTAGGTTTGTGCGTGCATAATTCTTGATTTGTTCGTAACTTTAGTTTGTACGTGCATAATTCTTGATTTGTGCATATCTTTAGGTTGGTGCGTGCAAAATTCTTAATTTGTTCGTAACTTTAGGTTTGTACATGCATAATTCTTGATTTGTGCATATCTTTAGGTTTGTGCGTGCATAATTCTTGATTTGTTCGTAACTTTAGGTTTGTGCGTGCATAATTCTTGATTTGTGCATAACTTTGGATTTGTGCGTGCATAATTCTTGATTTGTGCGTAACTTTAGGTTTGTGCGTGCATAATTCTTGATTTGTGTATACCTTGGATTTGTGTGCGTGCATAATTCTTGATTTGTGCGTAACTTTAGGTTTGTGCGTGCATAATTCTTGATTTGTGCTAACTTTGGATTTGTGCGTGCAAAATTCTTGATTTGTGCATAACTTTAGTTTTGTGCGTGCATAATTCTTGATTTGTGTGTAACTTTAGGTTTGTGCGTGCATAATTCTTGATTTGTGCATAACTTTGGATTTGTGCGTGCATAATTCTTGATTTGTGCGTAACTTTAGGTTTGTGCGTGCATAATTTTTGATTTGTACGTACTTTAGGTTTGTGTGTGCATATTCTTGATTTGTGCATAACTTTAGGTTTGTGCGTGCATAATTCTTGATTTGTGCTTAACTTTAGGTTTGTGCGTGCATAATTCTTGATTTGTGCGTAACTTTAGGTTTGTGCGTGCTTAATTCTTGATTTGTGCATAACTTTAGGTTTGTGCGTGCAAAATTCTTGATTTGTTCGTAACTTTAGGTTGTGCTGCATAATTTCTTGATTTGTGCATAACTTTAGGTTTGTGCGTGCATAATTCTTGATTTGTTCGTAACTTTAGGTTTGTGCGTGCATAATTCTTGATTTGTGCATAACTTTGGATTTGTGCGTGCATAATTCTTGATTTGTGCGTAACTTTGGTTTGTGCGTGCATAATTCTTGATTTGTGTATACCTTGGATTTGTGCGTGCATAATTCTTGATTTGTGCGTAACTTTAGGTTTGTGCGTGCATAATTCTTGATTTGTGCATAACTTTGGATTTGTGCGTGCATAATTCTTGATTTGTGCATAACTTTAGGTTTGTGCGTGCATAATTCTTGATTTGTGTGTAACTTTTTGTTTGTGCGTGCATAATTCTTGATTTGTGCATAACTTTAGATTTGTGCGTGCATAATTCTTGATTTGTGCGTAACTTTAGGTTTATGCGTGCATAATTTTTGATTTGTACGTAACTTTAGGTTTGTGTGTGCATAATTCTTGATTTGTGCATAACTTTAGGTTTGTGCGTGCATAATTCTTGATTTGTGCGTAACTTAGGTTTGTGCGTGCATAATTTTTTGATTTGTACGTAACTTTAGGTTTGTGCGTGCTAATATTCTTGATTTGTGCATACTTTGGATTTGTGCGTGCATAATTCTTGATTTGTACGTAACTTTAGTTTGTGCGTGCATAATTTTGATTTGTCGTAACTTTAGGTTTGTGCGTGCATAATTCTTGATTTGTGTGCATAACTTTGGATTTGTGCGTGCATAATTCTTGATTTGTTCATAACTTTAGGTTCGTGCGTGCATAATTCTTGATTTGTGCATAACTTTGGATTTGTGCGTGCATAATTCTTGATTTGTGCATAACTTTAGGTTTGTGCGTGCATAATTCTTGATTTGTGCGTAACTTTAGGTTTGTGCGTGCATAATTCTTGATTTGTGCATAACTTTAGTTTGTGTGTGCATAATTCTTGATTTGTGCGTAACTTTAGGTTTGTGCGTGCATAATTCTTGATTTGTGCATAACTTTGGATTTGTGCGTGCATAATTCTTGATTTGTGCATAACTTTAGGTTTGTGCGTGCATAATTCTTGATTTGTGCGTAACTTTAGGTTTGTGCGTGCATAATTCTTGATTTGTGCATAACTTTAGGTTTGTGCGTGCATAATTCTTGATTTGTGCGTAACTTTAGGTTTGTGCGTGCATAATTCTTGATTTGTGCGTAACTTTAGGTTTGTGCGTGCATAATTCTTGATTTGTGTAACTTTAGGTTTGTGCGTGCATAATTCTTGATTTGTGCTAACTTTAGGTTTGTGCGTGCAATAATTCTTGATTTGTGCATACTTTGGATTTGTGCGTGCATAATTCTTGATTTGTGCATAACTTTAGGTTTGTGCGTGCATAATTCTTGATTTGTGCGTAACTTTAGGTTTGTGCGTGCATAATTCTTGATTTGTGCATAACTTTAGGTTTGTGCGTGCATAATTCTTGATTTGTGCGTAACTTTAGGTTTGTGCGTGCATAATTCTTGATTTGTGCATAACTTTAGGTTTGTGCGTGCATAATTCTTGATTTGTGCATAACTTTAGGTTTGTGCGTGCATAATTCTTGATTTGTGCGTAACTTTAGGTTTGTGCGTGCATAATTCTTGATTTGTGCGTAACTTTAGGTTTGTGCGTGCATAATTCTTGATTTGTGCATAACTTTGGTTTGTGCGTGCATAATTCTTGATTTGTGCGTAACTTTAGGTTTGTGCGTGCATAATTCTTGATTTGTGCATAACTTTGGTTTGTGCGTGCATAATTCTTGATTTGTGCGTAACTTTAGGTTTGTGCGTGCATAATTCTTGATTTGTGCGTAACTTTAGGTTTGTGCGTGCATAATTCTTGATTTGTGCATAACTTTAGGTTTGTGCGTGCATAATTCTTGATTTGTGCATAACTTTGGTTTGTGCGTGCATAATTCTTGATTTGTGCGTAACTTTAGGTTTGTGCGTGCATAATTCTTGATTTGTGCATAACTTTGGTTTGTGCGTGCATAATTCTTGATTTGTGCGTAACTTTAGGTTTGTGCGTGCATAATTCTTGATTTGTGCGTAACTTTGGTTTGTGCGTGCATAATTCTTGATTTGTGCATAACTTTAGGTTTGTGCGTGCATAATTCTTGATTTGTGCGTAACTTTAGGTTTGTGCGTGCATAATTCTTGATTTGTGCATAACTTTAGGTTTGTGCGTGCATAATTCTTGATTTGTGCATAACTTTAGGTTTGTGCGTGCATAATTCTTGATTTGTGCGTAACTTTAGGTTTGTGCGTGCATAATTCTTGATTTGTGCATAACTTTAGGTTTGTGCGTGCATAATTCTTGATTTGTGCATAACTTTAGGATTTGTGCGTGCATAATTCTTGATTTGTGCGTAACTTTAGGTTTGTGCGTGCATAATTCTTGATTTGTGTATAACTTTGGATTTGTGCGTGCATAATTCTTGATTTGTGCATAACTTTAGGTTTGTGCGTGCATAATTCTTGATTTGTGCGTAACTTTAGGTTTGTGCGTGCATAATTCTTGATTTGTGCGTAACTTTAGGTTTGTGCGTGCATAATTCTTGATTTGTGCATAATTTAGGTTTGTGCGTGCATAATTCTTGATTTGTGCATAACTTTAGGTTTGTGCGTGCATAATTCTTGATTTGTGCATAACTTTAGGTTTGTGCGTGCATAATTCTTGATTTGTGCATAACTTTAGGTTTGTGCGTGCATAATTCTTGATTTGTGCGTAACTTTAGGTTTGTGCGTGCATAATTCTTGATTTGTGCATAACTTTAGGTTTGTGCGTGCATAATTCTTGATTTGTGCGTAACTTTAGGTTTGTGCGTGCATAATTCTTGATTTGTGCATAACTTTAGGTTTGTGCGTGCATAATTCTTGATTTGTGCATAACTTTAGGTTTGTGCGTGCATAATTCTTGATTTGTGCGTAACTTTAGGTTTGTGCGTGCATAATTCTTGATTTGTGCATAACTTTAGGTTTGTGCGTGCATAATTCTTGATTTGTGCGTAACTTTAGGTTTGTGCGTGCATAATTCTTGATTTGTGCGTAACTTTAGGTTTGTGCGTGCATAATTCTTGATTTGTGCATAACTTTAGGTTTGTGCGTGCATAATTCTTGATTTGTGCGTAACTTTAGGTTTGTGCGTGCATAATTCTTGATTTGTGCATACCTTAGGTTTGTGCGTGCATAATTCTTGATTTGTGCATAACTTTAGGTTTGTGCGTGCATAATTCTTGATTTGTGCGTAACTTTAGGTTTGTGCGTGCATAATTCTTGATTTGTGCGTAACTTTAGGTTTGTGCGTGCATAATTCTTGATTTGTGCATAACTTTAGGTTTGTGCGTGCATAATTCTTGATTTGTGCTTAACTTTAGGTTTGTGCGTGCATAATTCTTGATTTGTACGTAACTTTAGGTTTGTGCGTGCATAATTCTTGATTTGTGCATAACTTTGGATTTGTGCGTGCATAATTCTTGATTTGTGCGTAACTTTAGGTTTGTGCGTGCATAATTCTTGATTTGTACGTAACTTTAGGTTTGTGCGTGCATAATTCTTGATTTGTGCATAACTTTAGGTTTGTGCGTGCATAATTCTTGATTTGTGCATAACTTTAGGTTTGTGCGTGCATAATTCTTGATTTGTGCGTAACTTTAGGTTTGTGCGTGCATAATTCTTGATTTGTGTATAACCTTGGATTTGTGCGTGCATAATTCTTGATTTGTGCATAACTTTGGATTTGTGCGTGCATAATTCTTGATTTGTGCGTAACTTTGGATTTGTGCGTGCATAATTCTTGATTTGTGCGTAACTTTAGGTTTGTGCGTGCATAACTCTTGATTTGTACGTAACTTTAGGTTGTGCGTGCATAATTCTTGATTTGTGCATAACTTTAGGTTTTGTGCGTGCATAATTCTTGATTTGTGCATAACTTTGGATTTGTGCGTGCATAATTCTTGATTTGTGCGTAACTTTAGGTTTGTGCGTGCATAATTCTTGATTTGTGCATAACTTTGGATTTGTGCGTGCATAATTCTTGATTTGTGCGTAACTTTAGGTTTGTGCGTGCATAATTTTTGATTTGTACGTAACTTTAGGTTTGTGCGTGCATAATTCTTGATTTGTGCATAACTTTGGATTTGTGCGTGCATAATTCTTGATTTGTGCGTAACTTTAGGTTTGTGCGTGCATAATTTTTGATTTGTGCATAACTTTGGATTTGTGCGTGCATAATTCTTGATTTGTGCGTAACTTTAGGTTTGTGCGTGCATAATTCTTGATTTGTGTGTAACTTTAGGTTTGTGCGTGCATAATTCTTGATTTGTGCATAACTTTGGATTTGTGCGTGCATAATTCTTGATTTGTGCATAACTTTAGGTTTGTGCGTGCATAATTCTTGATTTGTGCATAACTTTGGATTTGTGCGTGCATAATTCTTGATTTGTGCGTAACTTTAGGTTTGTGCGTGCATAATTCTTGATTTGTGCGTAACTTTAGGTTTGTGCGTGCATAATTCTTGATTTGTGTGTAACTTTAGGTTTGTGCGTGCATAATTCTTGATTTGTGCATAACTTTAGGTTTGTGCGTGCATAATTCTTGATTTGTGCATAACTTTGGATTTGTGCGTGCATAATTCTTGATTTGTGCGTAACTTTAGGTTTGTGCGTGCATAATTCTTGATTTGTGCGTAAATTTAGGTTTGTGCGTGCATAATTCTTGATTTGTGCGTAACTTTAGGTTTGTGCGTGCATAATTCTTGATTTGTGCGTAACTTTAGGTTTGTGCGTGCATAATTCTTGATTTGTGCATAACTTTAGGTTTGTGCGTGCAAAATTCTTGATTTGTGCGTAACTTTAGGTTTGTGCGTGCATAATTCTTGATTTGTGCATAACTTTAGGTTTGTGCGTGCATAATTCTTGATTTGTTCGTAACTTTAGGTTTGTGCGTGCATAATTCTTGATTTGTGCATAACTTTGGATTTGTGCGTGCATAATTCTTGATTTGTGCGTAACTTTAGGTTTGTGCGTGCATAATTCTTGATTTGTGCATAACTTTGGATTTGTGCGTGCATAATTCTTGATTTGTGCGTAACTTTAGGTTTGTGCGTGCATAATTCTTGATTTGTGCATAACTTTGGATTTGTGCGTGCATAATTCTTGATTTGTGCATAACTTTAGGTTTGTGCGTGCATAATTCTTGATTTGTGCGTAACTTTAGGTTTGTGCGTGCATAATTCTTGATTTGTGCATAACTTTGGTTTGTGCGTGCATAATTCTTGATTTGTGCGTAACTTTAGGTTTGTGCGTGCATAATTCTTGATTTGTACGTAACTTTAGGTTTGTGTGTGCATAATTCTTGATTTGTGCATAACTTTGGATTGTGCGTGCATAATTCTTGATTTGTGCGTAACTTTAGGTTTGTGCGTGCATAATTTTTGATTTGTGCGTAACTTTAGGTTTGTGCGTGCATAATTCTTGATTTGTGCATAACTTTGGTTTGTGCGTGCATAATTCTTGATTTGTGCTTAACTTTAGGTTTGTGCGTGCATAATTCTTGATTTGTGCGTAACTTTAGGTTTGTGCGTGCGTAATTCTTGATTTGTGCATAACTTTGGATTTGTGCGTGCATAATTCTTGATTTGTTCATAACTTTAGGTTTGTGCGTGCATAATTCTTGATTTGTGCATAACTTTGGATTTGTGCGTGCATAATTCTTGATTTGTGCATAACTTTGGATTTGTGCGTGCATAATTCTTGATTTGTGCGTAACTTTAGGTTTGTGCGTGCATAATTTTGATTTGTATGTAACTTTGGTTTGTGCGTGCATAATTCTTGATTTGTGCGTAACTTTAGGTTTGTGCGTGTATTCTTGATTTGTGCATAACTTTGGATTTGTGCGTGCATAATTCTTGATTTGTGCGTAACTTTAGGTTTGTGCGTGCATAATTCTTGATTTGTGCGTAAATTTAGGTTTGTGCGTGCATAATTCTTGATTTGTGCGTAACTTTAGGTTTGTGCGTGCATAATTCTTGATTTGTGCGTAACTTTAGGTTTGTGCGTGCATAATTCTTGATTTGTGCATAACTTTAGGTTTGTGCGTGCAAAATTCTTGATTTGTTCGTAACTTTAGGTTTGTGCGTGCATAATTCTTGATTTGTGCATAACTTTAGGTTTGTGCGTGCATAATTCTTGATTTGTGCGTAACTTTAGGTTTGTGCGTGCATAATTCTTGATTTGTGCATAACTTTAGGTTTGTGCGTGCATAATTCTTGATTTGTGCGTAACTTTAGGTTTGTGCGTGCATAATTCTTGATTTGTGCATAACTTTAGGTTTGTGCGTGCATAATTCTTGATTTGTGCGTAACTTTAGGTTTGTGCGTGCATAATTCTTGATTTGTGCATAACTTTGGATTTGTGCGTGCATAATTCTTGATTTGTGCATAACTTTAGGTTTGTGCGTGCATAATTCTTGATTTGTGTGTAACTTTAGGTTTGTGCGTGCATAATTCTTGATTTGTGCATAACTTTGGGTTTGTGCGTGCATAATTCTTGATTTGTGCGTAACTTTAGGTTTGTGCGTGCATAATTCTTGATTTGTGCGTAACTTTAGGTTTGTGCGTGCATAATTCTTGATTTGTGGATAACTTTAGGTTTGTGCGTGCATAATTCTTGATTTGTGCGTAACTTTGGTTTGTGCGTGCATAATTCTTGATTTGTACGTAACTTTAGGTTTGTGCGTGCATAATTCTTGATTTGTGCATACCTTTAGGTTTGTGCGTGCATAATTCTTGATTTGTACGTAACTTTAGGTTTGTGCGTGCATAATTCTTGATTTGTGCGTAACTTTAGGTTTGTGCGTGCATAATTCTTGATTTGTGCATAACTTTGGTTTGTGCGTGCATAATTCTTGATTTGTGCATAACTTTGGTTTGTGCGTGCATAATTCTTGATTTGTGCGTAACTTTAGGTTTGTGCGTGCATAATTCTTGATTTGTGCATAACTTTGGTTTTGTGCGTGCATAATTCTTGATTTGTGCGTAACTTTAGGTTTGTGCGTGCATAATTCTTGATTTGTGTAACTTTAGGTTTGTGCGTGCATAATTCTTGATTTGTGCGTAACTTTAGGTTTGTGCGTGCATAATTCTTGATTTGTGCATAACTTTGGATTTGTGCGTGCATAATTCTTGATTTGTGCGTAACTTTAGGTTTGTGCGTGCATAATTTTTGATTTGTGCGTAACTTTGGATTTGTGCGTGCATAATTCTTGATTTGTGCATAACTTTAGGTTTGTGCGTGCATAATTCTTGATTTGTGCATAACTTTGGATTTGTGCGTGCATAATTCTTGATTTGTGCGTAACTTTAGGTTTGTGCGTGCATAATTCTTGATTTGTATAACTTTGGATTTGTGCGTGCATAATTCTTGATTTGTGCATAACTTTAGGTTTGTGCGTGCATAATTCTTGATTTGTGCGTAACTTTAGGTTTGTGCGTGCATAATTCTTGATTTGTGCGTAACTTTGGTTTGTGCGTGCATAATTCTTGATTTGTGCATAACTTTAGGTTTGTGCGTGCATAATTCTTGATTTGTGCATAACTTTAGGTTTGTGCGTGCATAATTCTTGATTTGTGCATAACTTTGGATTTGTGCGTGCATAATTCTTGATTTGTGCATAACTTTGGTTTGTGCGTGCATAATTCTTGATTTGTGCGTAACTTTAGGTTTGTGCGTGCATAATTCTTGATTTGTGCATAACTTTAGGTTTGTGCGTGCATAATTCTTGATTTGTGCGTAACTTTAGGTTTGTGCGTGCATAATTCTTGATTTGTGCATAACTTTAGGTTTGTGCGTGCATAATTCTTGATTTGTGCATAACTTTAGGTTTGTGCGTGCATAATTCTTGATTTGTGCGTAACTTTAGGTTTGTGCGTGCATAATTCTTGATTTGTGCATAACTTTGGATTTGTGCGTGCATAATTCTTGATTTGTGCGTAACTTTAGGTTTGTGCGTGCATAATTCTTGATTTGTACGTAACTTTAGGTTTGTGCGTGCATAATTCTTGATTTGTGCGTAACTTTAGGTTTGTGCGTGCATAATTCTTGATTTGTGCATAACTTTGGATTTGTGCGTGCATAATTCTTGATTTGTGCGTAACTTTAGGTTTGTGCGTGCATAATTCTTGATTTGTGCGTAACTTTAGGTTTGTGCGTGCATAATTCTTGATTTGTGCATAACTTTAGGTTTGTGCGTGCATAATTCTTGATTTGTGCGTAACTTTAGGTTTGTGCGTGCATAATTCTTGATTTGTGCGTAACTTTAGGTTTGTGCGTGCATAATTCTTGATTTGTGCGTAACTTTAGGTTTGTGCGTGCATAATTCTTGATTTGTGCATAACTTTGGTTTGTGCGTGCATAATTCTTGATTTGTGCGTAACTTTAGGTTTGTGCGTGCATAATTCTTGATTTGTGCGTAACTTTGGATTTGTGCGTGCATAATTCTTGATTTGTGCATAACTTTAGGTTTGTGCGTGCATAATTCTTGATTTGTGCATAACTTTGGATTTGTGCGTGCATAATTCTTGATTTGTGCGTAACTTTAGGTTTGTGCGTGCATAATTCTTGATTTGTGTATAACTTTGGATTTGTGCGTGCATAATTCTTGATTTGTGCATAACTTTGGTTTGTGCGTGCATAATTCTTGATTTGTGCGTAACTTTGGATTTGTGCGTGCATAATTCTTGATTTGTGCGTAACTTTAGGTTTGTGCGTGCATAATTCTTGATTTGTGCGTAACTTTGGATTGTGCGTGCATAATTCTTGATTTGTGCATAACTTTAGGTTTGTGCGTGCATAATTCTTGATTTGTGCATAACTTTGGTTTGTGCGTGCATAATTCTTGATTTGTGCGTAACTTTAGGTTTGTGCGTGCATAATTCTTGATTTGTGCATAACTTTAGGTTTGTGCGTGCATAATTCTTGATTTGTGCGTAACTTTAGGTTTGTGCGTGCATAATTCTTGATTTGTGCATAACTTTAGGTTTGTGCGTGCATAATTCTTGATTTGTGCGTAACTTTAGGTTTGTGCGTGCATAATTCTTGATTTGTGCGTAACTTTAGGTTTGTGCGTGCATAATTCTTGATTTGTGCGTAACTTTAGGTTTGTGCGTGCATAATTCTTGATTTGTGCATAACTTTGGATTTGTGCGTGCATAATTCTTGATTTGTGCATAACTTTAGGTTTGTGCGTGCATAATTCTTGATTTGTGCATAACTTTGGTTTGTGCGTGCATAATTCTTGATTTGTGCGTAACTTTAGGTTTGTGCGTGCATAATTCTTGATTTGTGCATAACTTTGGATTTGTGCGTGCATAATTCTTGATTTGTGCATAACTTTAGGTTTGTGCGTGCATAATTCTTGATTTGTGCGTAACTTTAGGTTTGTGCGTGCATAATTCTTGATTTGTGCGTAACTTTAGGTTTGTGCGTGCATAATTCTTGATTTGTGCATAACTTTAGGATTTGTGCGTGCATAATTCTTGATTTGTGCGTAACTTTAGGTTTGTGCGTGCATAATTCTTGATTTGTGCATAACTTTAGGTTTGTGCGTGCATAATTCTTGATTTGTGCGTAACTTTAGGTTTGTGCGTGCATAATTCTTGATTTGTGCATAACTTTAGGTTTGTGCGTGCATAATTCTTGATTTGTGCGTAACTTTAGGTTTGTGCGTGCATAATTCTTGATTTGTGCATAACTTTGGTTTGTGCGTGCATAATTCTTGATTTGTGCGTAACTTTAGGTTTGTGCGTGCATAATTCTTGATTTGTGCATAACTTTGGATTTGTGCGTGCATAATTCTTGATTTGTGCGTAACTTTAGGTTTGTGCGTGCATAATTCTTGATTTGTGCATAACTTTGGATTTGTGCGTGCATAATTCTTGATTTGTGCGTAACTTTAGGTTTGTGCGTGCATAATTCTTGATTTGTGCATAACTTTGGATTGTGCGTGCATAATTCTTGATTTGTGCATAACTTTAGGTTTGTGCGTGCATAATTCTTGATTTGTGCGTAACTTTAGGTTTGTGCGTGCATAATTCTTGATTTGTGCGTAACTTTGGATTTGTGCGTGCATAATTCTTGATTTGTGCATAACTTTAGGTTTGTGCGTGCATAATTCTTGATTTGTGCGTAACTTTAGGTTTGTGCGTGCATAATTCTTGATTTGTGCATAACTTTGGTTTGTGCGTGCATAATTCTTGATTTGTGCATAACTTTAGGTTTGTGCGTGCATAATTCTTGATTTGTGCGTAACTTTAGGTTTGTGCGTGCATAATTCTTGATTTGTGCATAACTTTAGGTTTGTGCGTGCATAATTCTTGATTTGTGCGTAACTTTAGGTTTGTGCGTGCATAATTCTTGATTTGTGCATAACTTTAGGTTTGTGCGTGCATAATTCTTGATTTGTGCATAACTTTAGGTTTGTGCGTGCATAATTCTTGATTTGTGTTAACTTTAGGTTTGTGCGTGCATAATTCTTGATTTGTGCATAACTTTAGGTTTGTGCGTGCATAATTCTTGATTTGTGCGTAACTTTAGGTTTGTGCGTGCATAATTCTTGATTTGTGCGTAACTTTAGGTTTGTGCGTGCATAATTCTTGATTTGTGCGTAACTTTAGGTTTGTGCGTGCATAATTCTTGATTTGTGCATAACTTTGGTTTGTGCGTGCATAATTCTTGATTTGTGCGTAACTTTAGGTTTGTGCGTGCATAATTCTTGATTTGTGCGTAACTTTAGGTTTGTGCGTGCATAATTCTTGATTTGTGCATAACTTTAGGTTTGTGCGTGCATAATTCTTGATTTGTGCATAACTTTAGGTTTGTGCGTGCATAATTCTTGATTTGTGCATAACTTTAGGTTTGTGCGTGCATAATTCTTGATTTGTGCGTAACTTTAGGTTTGTGCGTGCATAATTCTTGATTTGTGCATAACTTTGGATTTGTGCGTGCATAATTCTTGATTTGTGCATAACTTTAGGTTTGTGCGTGCATAATTCTTGATTTGTGCGTAACTTTAGGTTTGTGCGTGCATAATTCTTGATTTGTGCATAACTTTAGGTTTGTGCGTGCATAATTCTTGATTTGTGCATAACTTTAGGTTTGTGCGTGCATAATTCTTGATTTGTGCGTAACTTTAGGTTTGTGCGTGCATAATTCTTGATTTGTGCATAACTTTAGGTTTGTGCGTGCATAATTCTTGATTTGTGCGTAACTTTAGGTTTGTGCGTGCATAATTCTTGATTTGTGCGTAACTTTAGGTTTGTGCGTGCATAATTCTTGATTTGTGCGTAACTTTAGGTTTGTGCGTGCATAATTCTTGATTTGTGCGTAACTTTGGTTTGTGCGTGCATAATTCTTGATTTGTGCATAACTTTGGTTTGTGCGTGCATAATTCTTGATTTGTGCATAACTTTAGGTTTGTGCGTGCATAATTCTTGATTTGTGCGTAACTTTAGGTTTGTGCGTGCATAATTCTTGATTTGTGCATAACTTTGGTTTGTGCGTGCATAATTCTTGATTTGTGCGTAACTTTAGGTTTGTGCGTGCATAATTCTTGATTTGTGCATAACTTTAGGTTTGTGCGTGCATAATTCTTGATTTGTGCATAACTTTAGGTTTGTGCGTGCATAATTCTTGATTTGTGCATAACTTTGGTTTGTGCGTGCATAATTCTTGATTTGTGCGTAACTTTAGGTTTGTGCGTGCATAATTCTTGATTTGTACGTAACTTTGGATTTGTGCGTGCATAATTCTTGATTTGTGCATAACTTTAGGTTTGTGCGTGCATAATTCTTGATTTGTGCATAACTTTAGGTTTGTGCGTGCATAATTCTTGATTTGTGCGTAACTTTAGGTTTGTGCGTGCATAATTCTTGATTTGATTTGTGTAAACTTTAGGTTTGTGCGTGCATAATTCTTGATTTGTGCGTAACTTTAGGTTTGTGCGTGCATAATTCTTGATTTGTGCGTAACTTTAGGTTTGTGCGTGCATAATTCTTGATTTGTGCGTAACTTTGGTTTGTGCGTGCATAATTCTTGATTTGTGCATAACTTTGGATTGTGCGTGCATAATTCTTGATTTGTGCGTAACTTTAGGTTTGTGCGTGCATAATTCTTGATTTGTGCGTAACTTTAGGTTTGTGCGTGCATAATTCTTGATTTGTGCATAACTTTAGGTTTGTGCGTGCATAATTCTTGATTTGTGCATAACTTTAGGTTTGTGCGTGCATAATTCTTGATTTGTGCATAACTTTGGATTTGTGCGTGCATAATTCTTGATTTGTGCATAACTTTAGGTTTGTGCGTGCATAATTCTTGATTTGTGCGTAACTTTAGGTTTGTGCGTGCATAATTCTTGATTTGTGCATAACTTTAGGTTTGTGCGTGCATAATTCTTGATTTGTGCGTAACTTTAGGTTTGTGCGTGCATAATTCTTGATTTGTGCATAACTTTAGGTTTGTGCGTGCATAATTCTTGATTTGTGCATAACTTTAGGTTTGTGCGTGCATAATTCTTGATTTGTGCGTAACTTTAGGTTTGTGCGTGCATAATTCTTGATTTGTGCGTAACTTTAGGTTTGTGCGTGCATAATTCTTGATTTGTGCGTAACTTTAGGTTTGTGCGTGCATAATTCTTGATTTGTGCATAACTTTAGGTTTGTGCGTGCATAATTCTTGATTTGTGCATAACTTTAGGTTTGTGCGTGCATAATTCTTGATTTGTGCATAACTTTAGGTTTGTGCGTGCATAATTCTTGATTTGTGCGTAACTTTAGGTTTGTGCGTGCATAATTCTTGATTTGTGCATAACTTTGGATTTGTGCGTGCATAATTCTTGATTTGTGCGTAACTTTAGGTTTGTGCGTGCATAATTCTTGATTTGTGCATAACTTTGGTTTGTGCGTGCATAATTCTTGATTTGTGCATAACTTTAGGTTTGTGCGTGCATAATTCTTGATTTGTGCATAACTTTAGGTTTGTGCGTGCATAATTCTTGATTTGTGTGTAACTTTAGGTTTGTGCGTGCATAATTCTTGATTTGTGCATAACTTTAGGTTTGTGCGTGCATAATTCTTGATTTGTGCATAACTTTGGTTTGTGCGTGCATAATTCTTGATTTGTGCGTAACTTTAGGTTTGTGCGTGCATAATTCTTGATTTGTGCGTAACTTTAGGTTTGTGCGTGCATAATTCTTGATTTGTGCATAACTTTGGTTTGTGCGTGCATAATTCTTGATTTGTGCGTAACTTTAGGTTTGTGCGTGCATAATTCTTGATTTGTGCGTAACTTTAGGTTTGTGCGTGCATAATTCTTGATTTGTGCATAACTTTAGGTTTGTGCGTGCATAATTCTTGATTTGTGCGTAACTTTAGGTTTGTGCGTGCATAATTCTTGATTTGTGCGTAACTTTAGGTTTGTGCGTGCATAATTCTTGATTTGTGCATAACTTTGGTTTGTGCGTGCATAATTCTTGATTTGTGCATAACTTTAGGTTTGTGCGTGCATAATTCTTGATTTGTGCGTAACTTTGGTTTGTGCGTGCATAATTCTTGATTTGTGCATAACTTTGGATTTGTGCGTGCATAATTCTTGATTTGTGCGTAACTTTAGGTTTGTGCGTGCATAATTCTTGATTTGTGCATAACTTTAGGTTTGTGCGTGCATAATTCTTGATTTGTGCGTAACTTTAGGTTTGTGCGTGCATAATTCTTGATTTGTGCATAACTTTGGATTTGTGCGTGCATAATTCTTGATTTGTGCATAACTTTAGGTTTGTGCGTGCATAATTCTTGATTTGTGCGTAACTTTAGGTTTGTGCGTGCATAATTCTTGATTTGTGCGTAACTTTAGGTTTGTGCGTGCATAATTCTTGATTTGTGCGTAACTTTAGGTTTGTGCGTGCATAATTCTTGATTTGTGCATAACTTTAGGTTTGTGCGTGCATAATTCTTGATTTGTGCATAACTTTAGGTTTGTGCGTGCATAATTCTTGATTTGTGCGTAACTTTAGGTTTGTGCGTGCATAATTCTTGATTTGTGTAACTTTAGGTTTGTGCGTGCATAATTCTTGATTTGTGCATAACTTTGGATTTGTGCGTGCATAATTCTTGATTTGTGCGTAACTTTAGGTTTGTGCGTGCATAATTCTTGATTTGTGCGTAACTTTAGGTTTGTGCGTGCATAATTCTTGATTTGTGCGTAACTTTAGGTTTGTGCGTGCATAATTCTTGATTTGTGCATAACTTTGGATTTGTGCGTGCATAATTCTTGATTTGTGCGTAACTTTAGGTTTGTGCGTGCATAATTCTTGATTTGTGCGTAACTTTAGGTTTGTGCGTGCATAATTCTTGATTTGTGCATAACTTTAGGTTTGTGCGTGCATAATTCTTGATTTGTGCATAACTTTAGGTTTGTGCGTGCATAATTCTTGATTTGTGCGTAACTTTAGGTTTGTGTGCGTGCATAATTCTTGATTTGTGCGTAACTTTAGGTTTGTGCGTGCATAATTCTTGATTTGTGCGTAACTTTGGTTTGTGCGTGCATAATTCTTGATTTGTGCGTAACTTTAGGTTTGTGCGTGCATAATTCTTGATTTGTGCATAACTTTGGATTTGTGCGTGCATAATTCTTGATTTGTGCGTAACTTTAGGTTTGTGCGTGCATAATTCTTGATTTGTGCGTAACTTTAGGTTTGTGCGTGCATAATTCTTGATTTGTGCATAACTTTAGGTTTGTGCGTGCATAATTCTTGATTTGTGCATAACTTTAGGTTTGTGCGTGCATAATTCTTGATTTGTGCATAACTTTAGGTTTGTGCGTGCATAATTCTTGATTTGTGCGTAACTTTAGGTTTGTGCGTGCATAATTCTTGATTTGTGCGTAACTTTAGGTTTGTGCGTGCATAATTCTTGATTTGTGCGTAACTTTAGGTTTGTGCGTGCATAATTCTTGATTTGTGCATAACTTTAGGTTTGTGCGTGCATAATTCTTGATTTGTGCATAACTTTGGATTTGTGCGTGCATAATTCTTGATTTGTGCGTAACTTTAGGTTTGTGCGTGCATAATTCTTGATTTGTGCATAACTTTAGGTTTGTGCGTGCATAATTCTTGATTTGTGCGTAACTTTAGGTTTGTGCGTGCATAATTCTTGATTTGTGCATAACTTTAGGTTTGTGCGTGCATAATTCTTGATTTGTGCGTAACTTTAGGTTTGTGCGTGCATAATTCTTGATTTGTGCATAACTTTGGATTTGTGCGTGCATAATTCTTGATTTGTGCGTAACTTTAGGTTTGTGCGTGCATAATTCTTGATTTGTGCGTAACTTTGGATTTGTGCGTGCATAATTCTTGATTTGTGCGTAACTTTAGGTTTGTGCGTGCATAATTCTTGATTTGTGCATAACTTTAGGTTTGTGCGTGCATAATTCTTGATTTGTGCGTAACTTTAGGTTTGTGCGTGCATAATTCTTGATTTGTGCATAACTTTAGGTTTGTGCGTGCATAATTCTTGATTTGTGCATAACTTTGGATTTGTGCGTGCATAATTCTTGATTTGTGCGTAACTTTAGGTTTGTGCGTGCATAATTCTTGATTTGTGCGTAACTTTAGGTTTGTGCGTGCATAATTCTTGATTTGTGCATAACTTTGGATTTGTGCGTGCATAATTCTTGATTTGTGCATAACTTTAGGTTTGTGCGTGCATAATTCTTGATTTGTGCATAACTTTGGATTTGTGCGTGCATAATTCTTGATTTGTGCGTAACTTTAGGTTTGTGCGTGCATAATTCTTGATTTGTGCGTAACTTTAGGTTTGTGCGTGCATAATTCTTGATTTGTGCATAACTTTAGGTTTGTGCGTGCATAATTCTTGATTTGTGCGTAACTTTAGGTTTGTGCGTGCATAATTCTTGATTTGTGCATAACTTTAGGTTTGTGCGTGCATAATTCTTGATTTGTGCGTAACTTTAGGTTTGTGCGTGCATAATTCTTGATTTGTGCGTAACTTTAGGTTTGTGCGTGCATAATTCTTGATTTGTGCGTAACTTTAGGTTTGTGCGTGCATAATTCTTGATTTGTGCGTAACTTTAGGTTTGTGCGTGCATAATTCTTGATTTGTGCATAACTTTAGGTTTGTGCGTGCATAATTCTTGATTTGTTCGTAACTTTAGGTTTGTGCGTGCATAATTCTTGATTTGTGCATAACTTTGGTTTGTGCGTGCATAATTCTTGATTTGTGCGTAACTTTAGGTTTGTGCGTGCATAATTCTTGATTTGTGCATAACTTTAGGTTTGTGCGTGCATAATTCTTGATTTGTGCGTAACTTTAGGTTTGTGCGTGCATAATTCTTGATTTGTGCATAACTTTAGGTTTGTGCGTGCATAATTCTTGATTTGTGCATAACTTTGGATTTGTGCGTGCATAATTCTTGATTTGTGCGTAACTTTAGGTTTGTGCGTGCATAATTCTTGATTTGTGCATAACTTTGGTTTGTGCGTGCATAATTCTTGATTTGTGCGTAACTTTAGGTTTGTGCGTGCATAATTCTTGATTTGTGCGTAACTTTAGGTTTGTGCGTGCATAATTCTTGATTTGTGCGTAACTTTAGGTTTGTGCGTGCATAATTCTTGATTTGTGCGTAACTTTAGGTTTGTGCGTGCATAATTCTTGATTTGTGCGTAACTTTAGGTTTGTGCGTGCATAATTCTTGATTTGTGCGTAACTTTAGGTTTGTGCGTGCATAATTCTTGATTTGTGCGTAACTTTAGGTTTGTGCGTGCATAATTCTTGATTTGTGCGTAACTTTAGGTTTGTGCGTGCATAATTCTTGATTTGTGCATAACTTTGGTTTGTGCGTGCATAATTCTTGATTTGTGCGTAACTTTAGGTTTGTGCGTGCATAATTCTTGATTTGTGCATAACTTTGGATTTGTGCGTGCATAATTCTTGATTTGTGCATAACTTTAGGTTTGTGCGTGCATAATTCTTGATTTGTGCTTAACTTTAGGTTTGTGCGTGCATAATTCTTGATTTGTGCGTAACTTTAGGTTTGTGCGTGCATAATTCTTGATTTGTGCGTAACTTTAGGTTTGTGCGTGCATAATTCTTGATTTGTGCATAACTTTGGATTTGTGCGTGCATAATTCTTGATTTGTGCATAACTTTAGGTTTGTGCGTGCATAATTCTTGATTTGTGCGTAACTTTAGGTTTGTGCGTGCATAATTCTTGATTTGTGCATAACTTTGGATTTGTGCGTGCATAATTCTTGATTTGTGCGTAACTTTAGGTTTGTGCGTGCATAATTCTTGATTTGTACGTAACTTTAGGTTTGTGCGTGCATAATTCTTGATTTGTGCATAACTTTAGGTTTGTGCGTGCATAATTCTTGATTTGTGCATAACTTTAGGTTTGTGCGTGCATAATTCTTGATTTGTGCGTAACTTTAGGTTTGTGCGTGCATAATTCTTGATTTGTACGTAACTTTAGGTTTGTGCGTGCATAATTCTTGATTTGTGCATAACTTTGGATTTGTGCGTGCATAATTCTTGATTTGTGCGTAACTTTAGGTTTGTGCGTGCATAATTTTTGATTTGTGCGTAACTTTGGATTTGTGCGTGCATAATTCTTGATTTGTGCATAACTTTAGGTTTGTGCGTGCATAATTCTTGATTTGTGCATAACTTTGGATTTGTGCGTGCATAATTCTTGATTTGTGCGTAACTTTAGGTTTGTGCGTGCATAATTCTTGATTTGTGTATAACTTGGATTTGTGCGTGCATAATTCTTGATTTGTGCATAACTTTGGATTTGTGCGTGCATAATTCTTGATTTGTGCGTAACTTTGGATTTGTGCGTGCATAATTCTTGATTTGTGCGTAACTTTAGGTTTGTGCGTGCATAATTCTTGATTTGTACGTAACTTTGGATTTGTGCGTGCATAATTCTTGATTTGTGCATAACTTTAGGTTTGTGCGTGCATAATTCTTGATTTGTGCATAACTTTGGATTTGTGCGTGCATAATTCTTGATTTGTGCGTAACTTTAGGTTTGTGCGTGCATAATTCTTGATTTGTGCATAACTTTGGATTTGTGCGTGCATAATTCTTGATTTGTGCGTAACTTTAGGTTTGTGCGTGCATAATTTTTGATTTGTACGTAACTTTAGGTTTGTGCGTGCATAATTCTTGATTTGTGCATAACTTTGGATTTGTGCGTGCATAATTCTTGATTTGTGCGTAACTTTAGGTTTGTGCGTGCATAATTTTTGATTTGTGCATACCTTTGGATTTGTGCGTGCATAATTCTTGATTTGTACGTAACTTTAGGTTTGTGCTTGCATAATTCTTGATTTGTGTGTAACTTTAGGTTTGTGCGTGCATAATTCTTGATTTGTGCATAACTTTGGATTTGTGCGTGCATAATTCTTGATTTGTTCATAACTTTAGGTTCGTGCGTGCATAATTCTTGATTTGTGCATAACTTTGGATTTGTGCGTGCATAATTCTTGATTTGTGCGTAACTTTAGGTTTGTGCGTGCATAATTCTTGATTTGTACGTAACTTTAGGTTTGTGCGTGCATAATTCTTGATTTGTATGTAACTTTAGGTTTGTGTGTGCATAATTCTTGATTTGTGCGTAACTTTAGGTTTGTGCGTGTATAATTCTTGATTTGTGCATAACTTTGGATTTGTGCGTGCGTAATTCTTGATTTGTGCGTATCTTTAGGTTTGTGCATGAATAATCCTTGATTTGTGCGTAAATTTAGGTTTGTGCGTGTAATCCTTGATTTGTGCGTAACGTTAGGTTTGTGCGTGCATAATTCTTGATTTGTTCGTAACTTTAGGTTTGTACATGCATAATTCTTGATTTGTGCATAT
The DNA here is from genome assembly GCA_016861445.1 of Oryzias woworae. NCBI lineage: Eukaryota > Metazoa > Chordata > Actinopteri > Beloniformes > Adrianichthyidae > Oryzias > Oryzias woworae. The sequence goes on from BOLG01001548.1 coordinate 22,888, forward strand.
CTTTAGGTTTGTGCGTGCAAATTCTTAATTTGTTCGTAACTTTAGGTTTGTACATGCATAATTCTTGATTTGTGCATATCTTTAGGTTTGTGCGTGCAAAATTCTTAATTTGTTCGTAACTTTAGGTTTGTGCGTGAATAATTCTTGATTTGTGCATAACTTTGGATTTGTGCGTGCATAATTCTTGATTTGTGCGTAACTTTAGGTTTGTGCGTGCATAATTCTTGATTTGTGTATAACCTTGGATTTGTGCGTGCATAATTCTTGATTTGTGCGTAACTTTAGGTTTGTGCGTGCATAATTCTTGATTTGTGCATAACTTTGGATTTGTGCGTGCATAATTCTTGATTTGTGCATAACTTTAGGTTTGTGCGTGCATAATTCTTGATTTGTGTGTAACTTTAGGTTTGTGCGTGCATAATTCTTGATTTGTGCATAACTTTGGATTTGTGCGTGCATAATTCTTGATTTGTGCGTAACTTTAGGTTTGTGCGTGCATAATTTTGATTTGTACGTAACTTTAGGTTTGTGTGTGCATAATTCTTGATTTGTGCATAACTTTGGATTTGTGCGTGCATAATTCTTGATTTGTGCGTAACTTTAGGTTTGTGCGTGCATAATTTTTGATTTGTACGTAACTTTAGGTTTGTGCGTGCTTAATTCTTGATTTGTGCATACCTTTGGATTTGTGCGTGCATAATTCTTGATTTGTACGTAACTTTAGGTTTGTGCTTGCATAATTTGTGATTTGTGCGTAACTTTAGGTTTGTGCGTGCATAATTCTTGATTTGTGCATAACTTTGGATTTGTGCGTGCATAATTCTTGATTTGTGCGTAACTTTAGGTTTGTGCGTGCATAATTCTTGATTTGTGCATAACTTTGGATTTGTGCGTGCATAATTCTTGATTTGTGCATAACTTTAGGTTTGTGCGTGCATAATTCTTGATTTGTGCGTAACTTTAGGTTTGTGCGTGCATAATTCTTGATTTGTGTAACTTTAGGTTTGTGCGTGCATAATTCTTGATTTGTGCGTAACTTTAGGTTTGTGCGTGCATAATTCTTGATTTGTGCATAACTTTGGTTTGTGCGTGCATAATTCTTGATTTGTGCGTAACTTTAGGTTTGTGCGTGCATAATTCTTGATTTGTGCGTAACTTTAGGTTTGTGCGTGCATAATTCTTGATTTGTGCGTAACTTTAGGTTTGTGCGTGCATAATTCTTGATTTGTGCGTAACTTTAGGTTTGTGCGTGCATAATTCTTGATTTGTGCATAACTTTAGGTTTGTGCGTGCATAATTCTTGATTTGTGCGTAACTTTAGGTTTGTGCGTGCATAATTCTTGATTTGTGCGTAACTTTAGGTTTGTGCGTGCATAATTCTTGATTTGTGCGTAACTTTAGGTTTGTGCGTGCATAATTCTTGATTTGTGCATAACTTTAGGTTTGTGCGTGCATAATTCTTGATTTGTGCGTAACTTTAGGTTTGTGCGTGCATAATTCTTGATTTGTGCATAACTTTGGTTTGTGCGTGCATAATTCTTGATTTGTGCGTAACTTTAGGTTTGTGCGTGCATAATTCTTGATTTGTGCATAACTTTAGGTTTGTGCGTGCATAATTCTTGATTTGTGCATAACTTTGGTTTGTGCGTGCATAATTCTTGATTTGTGCATAACTTTAGGTTTGTGCGTGCATAATTCTTGATTTGTGCATAACTTTGGATTTGTGCGTGCATAATTCTTGATTTGTGCGTAACTTTAGGTTTGTGCGTGCATAATTCTTGATTTGTGCGTAACTTTAGGTTTGTGCGTGCATAATTCTTGATTTGTGCATAACTTTAGGTTTGTGCGTGCATAATTCTTGATTTGTGCGTAACTTTAGGTTTGTGCGTGCATAATTCTTGATTTGTGCGTAACTTTAGGTTTGTGCGTGCATAATTCTTGATTTGTGCATAACTTTAGGTTTGTGCGTGCATAATTCTTGATTTGTGCGTAACTTTAGGTTGTGCGTGCATAATTCTTGATTTGTGCATAACTTTGGTTTGTGCGTGCATAATTCTTGATTTGTGCATAACTTTAGGTTTGTGCGTGCATAATTCTTGATTTGTGCGTAACTTTGGATTTGTGCGTGCATAATTCTTGATTTGTGCATAACTTTAGGTTTGTGCGTGCATAATTCTTGATTTGTGCGTAACTTTAGGTTTGTGCGTGCATAATTCTTGATTTGTGCGTAACTTTAGGTTTGTGCGTGCATAATTCTTGATTTGTGCATAACTTTAGGTTTGTGCGTGCATAATTCTTGATTTGTGCGTAACTTTAGGTTTGTGCGTGCATAATTCTTGATTTGTGCGTAACTTTGGATTTGTGCGTGCATAATTCTTGATTTGTGCGTAACTTTAGGTTTGTGCGTGCATAATTCTTGATTTGTACGTAACTTTGGATTTGTGCGTGCATAATTCTTGATTTGTGCATAACTTTAGGTTTGTGCGTGCATAATTCTTGATTTGTGCATAACTTTGGATTTGTGCGTGCATAATTCTTGATTTGTGCGTAACTTTAGGTTTGTGCGTGCATAATTCTTGATTTGTGCATAACTTTGGATTTGTGCGTGCATAATTCTTGATTTGTGCGTAACTTTAGGTTTGTGCGTGCATAATTTTTGATTTGTGCGTAACTTTAGGTTTGTGCGTGCATAATTCTTGATTTGTGCGTAACTTTGGTTTGTGCGTGCATAATTCTTGATTTGTGCGTAACTTTAGGTTTGTGCGTGCATAATTCTTGATTTGTGCATAACTTTGGTTTGTGCGTGCATAATTCTTGATTTGTGCGTAACTTTAGGTTTGTGCGTGCATAATTCTTGATTTGTGCATAACTTTAGGTTTGTGCGTGCATAATTCTTGATTTGTGCATAACTTTAGGTTTGTGCGTGCATAATTCTTGATTTGTGCATAACTTTAGGTTTGTGCGTGCATAATTCTTGATTTGTGCATAACTTTGGTTTGTGCGTGCATAATTCTTGATTTGTGCGTAACTTTAGGTTTGTGCGTGCATAATTCTTGATTTGTGCATAACTTTAGGTTTGTGCGTGCATAATTCTTGATTTGTATGTAACTTTAGGTTTGTGCGTGCATAATTCTTGATTTGTGCGTAACTTTAGGTTTGTGCGTGCATAATTCTTGATTTGTGCATAACTTTGGTTTGTGCGTGCATAATTCTTGATTTGTGCGTAACTTTAGGTTTGTGCGTGCATAATTCTTGATTTGTGCGTAAATTTAGGTTTGTGCGTGCATAATTCTTGATTTGTGCGTAACTTTAGGTTTGTGCGTGCATAATTCTTGATTTGTGCGTAACTTTAGGTTTGTGCGTGCATAATTCTTGATTTGTGCATAACTTTAGGTTTGTGCGTGCAAAATTCTTGATTTGTTCGTAACTTTAGGTTTGTGCGTGCATAATTCTTGATTTGTGCATAACTTTAGGTTTGTGCGTGCATAATTCTTGATTTGTTCGTAACTTTAGGTTTGTGCGTGCATAATTCTTGATTTGTGCATAACTTTGGTTTGTGCGTGCATAATTCTTGATTTGTGCGTAACTTTAGGTTTGTGCGTGCATAATTCTTGATTTGTGTATAACTTTGGATTTGTGCGTGCATAATTCTTGATTTGTGCGTAACTTTAGGTTTGTGCGTGCATAATTCTTGATTTGTGCATAACTTTGGATTTGTGCGTGCATAATTCTTGATTTGTGCATAACTTTAGGTTTGTGCGTGCATAATTCTTGATTTGTGTGTAACTTTAGGTTTGTGCGTGCATAATTCTTGATTTGTGCATAACTTTGGATTTGTGCGTGCATAATTCTTGATTTGTGCATAACTTTAGGTTTGTGCGTGCATAATTTTTGATTTGTGCGTAACTTTAGGTTTGTGCGTGAATAATTCTTGATTTGTGCATACCTTTGGATTTGTGCGTGCATAATTCTTGATTTGTGCGTAACTTTAGGTTTGTGCGTGCATAATTCTTGATTTGTACGTAACTTTAGGTTTGTGCGTGCATAATTCTTGATTTGTGCATAACTTTGGATTTGTGCGTGCATAATTCTTGATTTGTACGTAACTTTAGGTTTGTGCGTGCATAATTTTGATTTGTGCATAACTTTAGGTTTGTGCGTGCATAATTCTTGATTTGTGCATAACTTTGGATTGTGCGTGCATAATTCTTGATTTGTGCATAACTTTAGGTTTGTGCGTGCATAATTCTTGATTTGTGCATAACTTTGGATTTGTGCGTGCATAATTCTTGATTTGTGCGTAACTTTGGATTTGTGCGTGCATAATTCTTGATTTGTGCGTAACTTTAGGTTTGTGCGTGCATAATTCTTGATTTGTGCGTAACTTTAGGTTTGTGCGTGCATAATTCTTGATTTGTGTGTAACTTTAGGTTTGTGCGTGCATAATTCTTGATTTGTGCATAACTTTAGGTTTGTGCGTGCATAATTCTTGATTTGTGCGTAACTTTAGGTTTGTGCGTGCATAATTCTTGATTTGTGCATAACTTTGGTTTGTGCGTGCATAATTCTTGATTTGTGCGTAACTTTAGGTTTGTGCGTGCATAATTCTTGATTTGTGCGTAACTTTAGGTTTGTGCGTGCATAATTCTTGATTTGTGCGTATCTTTAGGTTTGTGCGTGCAAAATTCTTGATTTGTGCATAACTTTAGGTTTGTGCGTGCATAATTCTTGATTTGTGCATAACTTTAGGTTTGTGCGTGCATAATTCTTGATTTGTGCATAACTTTAGGTTTGTGCGTGCATAATTCTTGATTTGTGCATAACTTTAGGTTTGTGCGTGCATAATTCTTGATTTGTGCGTAACTAACTTTAGGTTTGTGCGTGCATAATTCTTGATTTGTGCGTAACTTTAGGTTTGTGCGTGCATAATTCTTGATTTGTGCGTAACTTTGGTTTGTGCGTGCATAATTCTTGATTTGTGCATAACTTTAGGTTTGTGCGTGCATAATTCTTGATTTGTGCATAACTTTGGATTTGTGCGTGCATAATTCTTGATTTGTGTGTAACTTTAGGTTTGTGCGTGCATAATTCTTGATTTGTGCATAACTTTGGATTTGTGCGTGCATAATTCTTGATTTGTGCGTAACTTTAGGTTTGTGCGTGCATAATTTTTGATTTGTACGTAACTTTAGGTTTGTGCGTGCATAATTCTTGATTTGTGCATAACTTTGGATTTGTGCGTGCATAATTCTTGATTTGTGCATAACTTTAGGTTTGTGCGTGCATAATTTTTGATTTGTGCATAACTTTAGGTTTGTGCGTGCATAATTCTTGATTTGTGCATAACTTTGGATTTGTGCGTGCATAATTCTTGATTTGTGCGTAACTTTAGGTTTGTGCGTGCATAATTCTTGATTTGTACGTAACTTTAGGTTTTGTGCGTGCATAATTCTTGATTTGTGCATAACTTTGGATTTGTGCGTGCATAATTCTTGATTTGTGCATAACTTTAGGTTTGTGCGTGCATAATTCTTGATTTGTGCATAACTTTAGGTTTGTGCGTGCATAATTCTTGATTTGTACGTAACTTTAGGTTTGTGCGTGCATAATTCTTGATTTGTGCATAAACTTTGGATTTGTGCGTGCATAATTCTTGATTTGTTCATAACTTTAGGTTCGTGCGTGCATAATTCTTGATTTGTGCATAACTTTGGATTTGTGCGTGCGTAATTCTGATTTGTGCGTAACTTTAGGTTTTGTGCGTGCATAATTCTTGATTTGTACGTAACTTTAGGTTTGTGCGTGCATAATTCTGATTTGTATGTAACTTTAGGTTTGCTGTGTGTGCATAATTCTTGATTTGTGCGTTAACTTTAGGTTTGTGCGTGTATTAATTCTTGATTGTGCTAACTTTGGATTTGTGCGGGCGTATTCTTGATTTGTGCGTATCTTTAGGTTTGTGCATGAATAATCCTTGATTTGTGCGTAAATTTAGGTTTGTGCGTGTGTAATCCTTGATTTGTGCGTAACGTTAGGTTTGGTGCGTGCATAATTCTTGATTGTTCGTAACTTTAGGTTTGTACATGCATAATTCTTGATTTGTGCATATCTTTAGGTTTGTGCGTGCAAAATTCTTAATTTGTTCGTAACTTTAGGTTTGTACATGCATAATTCTTGATTTGTGCATATCTTTAGGTTTGTGCGTGCAAAATTCTTAATTTGTTCGTAACTTAGGTTTGTGCGTGAATAATTCTTGATTTGTGCATAACTTTGGATTTGTGCGTGCATAATTCTTGATTTGTGCGTAACTTTAGGTTTGTGCGTGCATAATTCTTGATTTGTGTATAACCTTGGATTTGTGCGTGCATAATTCTTGATTTGTGCGTAACTTTAGGTTTGTGCGTGCATAATTCTTGATTTGTGCATAACTTTGGATTTGTGCGTGCATAATTCTTGATTTGTGCATAACTTTAGGTTTGTGCGTGTATAATTCTTGATTTGTGTGTAACTTTAGGTTTGTGCGTGCATAATTCTTGATTTGTGCATAACTTTGGATTTGTGCGTGCATAATTCTTGATTTGTGCGTAACTTTAGGTTTATGCGTGCATAATTTTTGATTTTTACGTAACTTTAGGTTTGGTGTGTGCATAATTCTTGATTTGTGCATAACTTTGGATTTGTGCGTGCATAATTCTTGATTTGTGCGTAACTTTAGGTTTGTGCGTGCATAATTTTTGATTTGTACGTAACTTTAGGTTTGTGCGTGCTTAATTCTTGATTTGGTGCATACCTTTGGATTTGTGCGTGCATAATTCTTGATTTGTACGTAACTTTAGGTTTGTGCTTGCATAATTTGTGATTTGTGCGTAACTTTAGGTTTGTGCGTGCATAATTCTTGATTTGTGCATAACTTTGGATTTGTGCGTGCATAATTCTTGATTTGTTCATAACTTTGGATTTGTGCGTGCATAATTCTTGATTTGTTCATAACTTTGGATTTGTGCGTGCGTAATTCTTGATTTGTACGTAACTTTAGGTTTGTGCGTGCATAATTCTTGATTTGTAAGTAACTTTAGGTTTGTGTGTGCATAATTCTTGATTTGTGCGTAACTTTAGGTTTGTGCGTGTATAATTCTTGATTTGTGCATAACTTTGGATTTGTGCGTGCGTAATTTTTGATTTGTGCGTATCTTTAGGTTTGTGCATGAATAATCCTTGATTTGTGCGTAAATTTAGGTTTGTGCGTGTGTAATCCTTGATTTGTGCGTAACGTTAGGTTTGTGCGTGCATAATTCTTGATTTGTTCGTAACTTTAGGTTTGTACATGCATAATTCTTGATTTGTGCATATCTTTAGGTTTGTGCGTGCAAAATTCTTAATTTGTTCGTAACTTTAGGTTTGTACATGCATAATTCTTGATTTGTGCATATCTTTAGGTTTGTGCGTGCAAAATTCTTAATTTGTTCGTAACTTTAGGTTTGTGCGTGAATAATTCTTGATTTGTGCATAACTTTGGATTTGTGCGTGCATAATTCTTGATTTGTGCGTAACTTTAGGTTTGTGCGTGCATAATTCTTGATTTGTGTATAACCTTGGATTTGTGCGTGCATAATTCTTGATTTGTGCGTAACTTTAGGTTTGTGCGTGCATAATTCTTGATTTGTGCATAACTTTGGATTTGTGCGTGCATAATTCTTGATTTGTGCATAACTTTAGGTTTGTGCGTGCATAATTCTTGATTTGTGTGTAACTTTAGGTTTGTGCGTGCATAATTCTTGATTTGTGCATAACTTTGGATTTGTGCGTGCATAATTCTTGATTTGTGCGTAACTTTAGGTTTATGCGTGCATAATTTTTGATTTGTACGTAACTTTAGGTTTGTGTGTGCATAATTCTTGATTTGTGCATAACTTTGGATTTGTGCGTGCATAATTCTTGATTTGTGCGTAACTTTAGGTTTGTGCGTGCATAATTTTTGATTTGTACGTAACTTTAGGTTTGTGCGTGCTTAATTCTTGATTTGTGCATACCTTTGGATTTGTGCGTGCATAATTCTTGATTTGTACGTAACTTTAGGTTTGTGCTTGCATAATTTGTGATTTGTGCGTAACTTTAGGTTTGTGCGTGCATAATTCTTGATTTGTGCATAACTTTGGATTTGTGCGTGCATAATTCTTGATTTGTTCATAACCTTAGGTTCGTGCGTGCATAATTCTTGATTTGTGCATAACTTTGGATTTGTGCGTGCATAATTCTTGATTTGTTCATAACTTTAGGTTCGTGCGTGCGTAATTCTTGATTTGTGCGTAACTTTAGGTTTGTGCGTGCATAATTCTTGATTTGTACGTAACTTTAGGTTTGTGCGTGCATAATTCTTGATTTGTATGTAACTTTAGGTTTGTGTGTGCATAATTCTTGATTTGTGCGTATCTTTAGGTTTGTGCATGAATAATCCTTGATTTGTGCGTAAATTTAGGTTTGTGCGTGTGTAATCCTTGATTTGTGCGTAACGTTAGGTTTGTGCGTGCATAATTCTTAATTTGTTCGTAACTTTAGGTTTGTACATGCATAATTCTTGATTTGTGCGTAACTTTAGGTTTGTGCGTGCATAATTCTTGATTTGTGCATAACTTTAGGCTTGTGTGTGCATAATTCTTGATTTGTGTATAACTTTAGGTTTGTGCATGCATAATTCTTTATTTGTGCGTAATTTTGGATTTGTGCGTGCATAATTCTTGATTTGTGCATAACTTTAGATTTGTGCGTGCATAATTCTTGATTTGTACGTAACTTTAGGTTTGTGTGTTCATAATTCTTGATTTGTGCGTAACTTTAGGTTTGTGCGTGCATAATTCTTGATTTGTGCATAACTTTGGATTTGTGCGTGCATAATTCTTGATTTGTGCATGACTTTGGATTTGTGCGTGCATAATTCTTGATTTGTGCATAACTTTAGGTTTGTGCGTGCGTAATTCTTGATTTGTAACTCATAAAATACATTTTGTGCATGACTTCAAAAATTTTAAAATATTAAATACAAAGTACAATGTACACATGCACAACTTAAAATTACGACAGCTTTAAACTAACTACACGCACAAATCTTTAAAAAAATATGCACAAATCACTTGTTACCCACCCACAAAACCCCATTTACACACAAATCTGATTTGAGACTTTTCACGTCTCCCAGATTCGTGCATAAGTGATGCGTTTAAATGCTACTGGAATGCTGGGTCATCAGAGTTTTAGATCAGCCACTTTGAACTTAGACGGTGAATAAGATCTGGTGAAACTTGACATTTTCCATCTTTCTAAAACAGATGTCCCGGCTAATTAATATAAAAAAGTCTGAATATGGGTTTTTATTACACTTGTCATTTAAAAATAAAAACATTTTCCAGAATTAAACAGTTCATCTCTGCAACTCCGCCCCTGACAGCGCCTCAGACACGGGGATAGCAGGTACCGCTATAAAGTCGCAGATCGGAACAGGCCGGTGGGCTGATCAACCGCTCTGTGGGTTCATGTTCGCCGCCGAGAACTACCGCCGTGAGACCAGATCAGAATTACGCACACACAAATTGGACTGATACTAATTTCTCTCCATACAAATTAGCCACAAGAAAGTCCAAGATTTTAGATAGATGGATGGACAGATAGACAGATTTTGGATTTTCTCATCAAGAGGGGATTAAAGGTATCCATTGCAAACTTGGTGCTTTTACCACAAAATGCACCATTTCTCTGAAGTCTCAACCCATCTGATTCTGCTAACAATGGGTTTTATCAAAACCCAGTGTTGTTGCATGCACATCAAGAAACACCTCCACATGTTTAATGTGCACATCAGTCTTCAAACATTAATTTGCATAAATAGGATTAAAAAAACAACCAAAAACAGTACCAGTCAGATAAAGTCCACTGCACTGAAAAATAAACTGACAAGTCTGTAATGTTTCAGAGTAGAACCAGAGTAAATACAGACATTTCTCAGATAAAACACAATTAGAACATAATTTGAAAAAACAATCTTGTTATTAGTAGTAATAAAGACTATTTAATAAAGGCAGTAAAGACAACAACAAAACACACGTTGCTTTGCTTCTAACCAGTTTGTCAGATGCAGTGTTGGTCTTATGTGTAACCACTAGATGGCACCATCAGAAGAGGTTTCAGACAATGCTTCAAAATTGTCATTTGATTAAATTGTTTTGAAGTTTTCTTAGGCTTAGTATTGTAACCGTGAGGCAATTCAGGTTTGGTGACAAAAATCAAGAGAATAGACAGAATGGCTGTAGGTAACTTCTGTCAGCTATGGGGACAACAGAGGAAGAATGATAGAGCACCACACAGGTGAACCACCACGAATACTGTTGGAGACCAAGAACTGGATGAGAAGCTGAAAACCTGTCACCTCCACCTGAGATTTTAATTAAAATAACTGTTATTGCCAAACAGTGAAATCCGAGGATTTCTCATTTTCTCTTGTTTCAGGTGTCAGGCAAAGTTTACAGAAATGAGTTTCAGTGAGAGAACAGGAAGCAGTGCAGAACACAAATGTAAAGCGCAGAGACTGAAACACTGCTGTCAGTCTGCATTCAAATAATTACTCAGCTGGAATTGTTTGTGCATTTTCTGCAGTGTCAAAATAATATAGAAATGGGATTCGAATCACCGTGTGCTCAAAGGCGGATATACACACCCGGACCCACGCGCCCATTATTCATGCTTCACTGACTCAATATCACCCCTTCACTTTATGCTTCCCCAACGCGAGTAATGTGATGATGAACAACACCAGCTCTCTGCCCTCAATTTACTTGTACCAGAAGTTAGAGCCTGTGCTACTCCGTAATAATCATCTCACTTACCTCCAGTGAATGCGGCTATTATTATAATACATATTCCAGTAAGGACAGGCATCCTCACACATCACCCCACAGACAAATACAGCATGATTTATGGCCTTGACTGAGGCTTTTGATTGCCTCTGTGTCTGTGGTGCCGCTATCAGGAAATGAAGCTCACAGCAGAAGTCCAATAAGTTCTCATCATAATCACAGCTATTTACTGATTGATATAGCCAGACAACGCCCTGGTCCCGTGACTGTGTGCTGCCTTTTGCAGACGAATCAGCCTTTATTCCCATTTGACAAGCCCACGCCTGCATCTAACATTCCTTAACTCTGCTCCCTGCGCACATGTTGTTGTGAAATGGACGCCTCTCACTCTGTTCACAGCCTCAGAGGTTTGGGGAAAACGGCGAGATCCTTTTTAAAAGCCTTTTTGCTGCTTTTGTTGTTGTTGTTTTTACGCCTGTGGTCCCGTGAAATAGAAACCTCCACTATATAATGAGAATTTAAAAAAGTAAATCAATCAATGCACAGATTGTTATTTTCTTATAATAATTTGGCGTCACTTGTCATTGCAGATTATTCTCTTTGTTGTTCTGTGAGATGTAGATGGAGGGTGGGGGGGGGGTGGGGGGACCTGAGACCTTCAAATGATGTCAGTCAACGCTGGGCAGAGAACGTGTACTTTTAATGGCAATACAATCATTTTGATTTGTTTACTGCCACCTGCTTTACTATCCATCTAAACAACTAAAAACAATGCTGACCACAGGCCTCTGTCCTTGACAAAAGCATACAAACACAGAATGAGCTAAAACAATAATTTTGGGGCAACTGAAGATGGAAACTATATTCTCCTTCCTTTGCTGGACTTGACTGCAGCATTTCATACTTTGGACCACAAGCTTTTATTGTCCAGATCCTCAGGTCTGCTGACCAGCTTCTTCTGGACGTACCGAGGTCTAAGAGAAATCTCAGAGGGGAACGAGCGTTTTCAGTCTGTGCACCGAAGCTGAGCCTTCTGCAGGCATCCTCTGTCCATTTAAAAACAAACTTCTTAAAACCCATCTTCATCGCCAGGCCTTTGACACGGCACGAGACTCTGCTCTGCTGGTGTGTTTCACTGTTTTATTGGGTAGTCTGCTTTTATCTGTTGTTTTATGATTTTTGTGTCACTTATTTCTGCTTTTTATCTTAAATTGTCTTAACATTTTAGCTGCTTTTTTTTATTGTGTTTTAATGTTTGACTGAGGTCATTTTAAAGCGCCTTTTAAAATCAATAGAAATCAATAAATCAAATAATGAACAAGTAAAATGCTTTATGTGAGAGAAAAGAGAAAACAGACAAGATAGTAGTACTCTAGTATTTTAGTACTCTATAAAAAAGGATTTAGTGATTTGCTAAGAAAACAAATGTTTTGTTTACAATCAAAAATACAACCTTATCAGTTGTCTGAAATGCTATGCTAAGTGGTAGTGGTAGTCTGGGGAAAAAGTGATAAAAGACCCAGTCCGATGAAAATGACATTTTTATAATGATGAATATCATGAAACTTAAGCTAAAATGTTGATTTCTGAATATTTCTATGTTCAAATTGTTGAATCAGGAGCAGATGAAAAAATTCCATTTTCAAAAGTTCCTATTTTTGACAGAAAATAAGCTTCCTGCTTCGCTCCATTCTGATGCATCTACTTACAGACAGATCCAGGAACCTGGAATCTGGATCACAACTGTACAACTGTGAAGCTCCAATATTGCTCACCATTTTTGTGGCGCCACTGATGTTAGACTGGGGTTGTGAGGGGCTGTAAGATAGTGGGAGAGAGTGTAAACAGATGGATGATGGTAATTGAGGGCAGGCTTGGACTGCATTAACAGTCCCTCCCACAACTCAGAATTCCTAATGAACTCCTGGCTCTCTGCAGAAACTATGTCCTGGAAAACAACACAGGTTTTTGATTTGGGCTAAAAACAGCATCGTCATGATTGAAAGACCACTGGGAACGCTTTAAAAATAGATCAAAAGTTGATCGGAGTGGGACTTTGAAGGGTTAAAGCAACAGCAGTCAGCCTCTCTGTTTATTGATACTTTCAGGAGCTCAAATCAACTACTGGTCTCAACAATGTTGCATTTTTTTATTTTTTAGAAAATTGCAATAAAATCCTGTTTATTCTCCAACTTTTTGAGGTTAATTTGTCAATTACAACATTAAAACAAATGCCAATTTGTTCCTTTTTCTTATTATTTACTTGGTAAAATGTTTACAATCCATTGAACAGTTCAGTATTTGGCAGTCACCACTAATTTTCAAGTATTTTGATCCCATTAAGACAATGCTGGGCCCAAAACTGCAATCTCATGTAAAAGTATGGCTCATTGAGGAGTAGTGCAGTCCAGAACAGGTTTTACTCTAGTTGGATGTCAACTTGATTGATGATCTCTGAAATTCTGAACAGCAAAATAAAGCCTCAAACGCAGTCTACTCCTTTCAAAAGTAATCAGAACAGAGAAAAGTAAAATGAAGAGTCTATCCACGTGCCGAGACAGCAGAACCACATTCCAAAGAAGCCTCTAACTTAAGGTCAAATAACATCCTGTCATGACCTGGAGTCAGCTTTGCATGCTCTCCATTCCCCCCGCCTCCACCTGGTGTCTAATCACTGTCATTCTTCCTTCCTGTGAGCCACAGTTCGTTTATTTAGGTCCGTCTGTTCCTCACGCTTTGCCGGTTCGTTGTGCCTTCGATCCCGTTCCAGAAGTTCACAGAGTCCTAGTTTTGCTTGTCTGGTTTTTGGCCCTTTTGCTGTCCCTGTTTAAGAAGAAGTCTGTTCCCTTGCTGCATCAGTCTGCCTTTTTCTGCCTCTGAGTCCATTTTAGTTTAGATCTGATGTTTCCATGGCAACCTTCATAGAGTTCTTTAGAAACAAAACTGCTGTCTTTTTCTCCAAGTCAAAGTTAAAGAATATGTGTTTATACTGTATCAATGTGTAAAAATCCTTTTTTTTTTTTTTTTTTTTTAGCTTTCAGCTGCTCCCTTCACAGGTTAAATCCTCCCCCTCACTCTAATCCTGTCCTCTGCATCCTCCTCCCACCAGCCCCCCTAAATCCTCCTTTCTCCATCCATTAACCTTCTCTTTGATCTTTCTCTAGATCTCTTTCTCTGTACCTCCAACCTCAGCATCCTTTTACCATCATTTAAGAACATTTAAGTTCTTGCCTTCAAACCTGGTCTCCTCCACTTTGTGTCCTTCAACAGTTCTTGACAGCAGTACTTGTTTTTGATAGGCTGAGCTCATTCCTGCAGCTACTTTCATCATTGACAATATTGAGGAAGAACAGTCATGCATCTGCAAACTTGATAATACGGTATTATGTTATACTATACCTTTGTACACAATCATAAGTCAGAAGTATGAAAATACTGGACTACGCACTCTCCCTTGTGGAGCCCTCGTGCTTAGAGCGATGGCCTTGGTCAATGAGAGAGTTTTTGTCCTAGGTATCTAATGCCTAAGTTACAACTGCTCTTACGGGTGGATGCAGGATGCCTGCAGGCCAAATATGGAGACATCCTCAGCTGTCAGGGTTATAGACCAGCTCGGTGAGCCCATACAGCAAAAATGTTCATGAACTTTTTTTTCTACCGGCATGCTGCGGGTGACAGGTCAGGTGACACTTGACCAACATGCAAGGGTGAGTAAGGGTGAGGTAGGTGAAAGGCAGGTGTGTCATACAAATTTAAATGTTTTCAACCTCCCAAAAAAGCCCATACACTGCACAGGTAGCCCATTGGTGCTGTTAAAGCGTAAAGAACGAGCTCTTGCATGTTGCTTGCACATACAGCCTGACTGTTAGAAGTTAGGATCTCAGACAGTTAGACTGCTGTTTGTGTGGGCACTTGGACACTTAAATATCAGCTGCACACCTCGTGTGTACCAGTAAAGAGCCAGTACTCTCATTTTACCAATGACTAAAGTGTGTCGTAGGAACACTGGATGACAGCATCACCTGTACATTTTATTTTAATGGCGTTCTTCATGGTGGCCAGATTGGGCACAACAGAACAGCAAGACAGCATGCAGTCTCCTTACAATGCAGTCACACCTGTCTACAACCTTCAACAAGTCCAGACAACCCACAGACCAGCAGCATTCATACATGTCAACCCCTGTGGTGCTGCATGTGTACTATTAAGTAGTACTAAGTAAATGGTAAACAGCGTATACTGGTATAGCGTTTTTCTACTTTCATTGAAGGCCGAAGGTGCTTTACAGTCACAGTTCCAGTAACACATTCACACACTGGTGGCGGCTTCGCAGGTGAACGCTGGCGCCAACCTTCCACCAATGTGGGGTTCAGTGTCTTCCCCAAGGACACTTCAACACATGGGAAGGCAAGGCGAGAATCAGAGGTCAAACATCCTACCGCTGCATCACATCTGCCCTCAAGTGTACTTCCGGCTGAGAGACGAAGTGTTGAAAGTTGAAAAGTGTTGAAAGTCCTCAAACAGTATTTGGACACGAGAGTCCTTGGAATCCAGGTCAGTAAGGAGTTGATAGAAATAGAATATATGTAAGGTAACAAGCAGGTTTTTGTCTGACACGCAATGTGTCTGCAACTTGCAGCACGCTGAACTCTTTGTCACTGTAGGAATGTAGTATAATTCAACAGAAAAGATTATTGTCACTAAAAAGACCTCTTAAAATATACACCATGCTGAATGTTCTTTTTTAAGCATCACAAATTCTAAAAACTATCACAACAGTTTTCTTTTGAAAAAGTTACCTATGTCTATAAGATAAAAACGATACTTCTGACCATTATTTTATAAAATATGCCTCAACAACAAATGTCACCTGAGGAGGGGGGGGGCTGAAAAGTCACAAAAAAAGTCAAAAACAGATCTTCTTCTGTGCCTTTCGTCTATACTCCCGTTCCCCATCGCTATATGTCTCTATAGTCATATTTTTAGCAGAACTTATGTTTGGGAAATATCCCAGTAAAATCTCCCCCAAATCTTACACATAATAATGAAAAAAGGAGCTTCCCCCAACACCCCTCCATCTCAACACAACTAGTTTTCAGTTTTCAGTCTCCATTACAGCTTAAAGCATCTGAAGGACGAGTGTTTCATTTGACTGGTTCATGAGCATTTAACAGATGCTTTCATTAAAAGCAATTAACAGCCATCTGTTTTAAGGGACAGAGAATGGTGCAACGTCTTCCTTCCACAAAGAACAAAGAGTGCAGCTTTGGGAAGAAGTGGCTTTTCCTTTTTAACAACGGGAGTTCAAACATGTTGGAAAATCAGATGTGCTTTAGCTGCAGCCAGGGGCAGAGAAGACAGAAGAAATGCAAAGTAGAGTTTAATACCAAAAAATGTACCACCAACACAGAAAAAGCAAAAAAACAAGCAAACTGGAAGCAGATCTCAGAAAAAAACATGCTAAAGTATGGTCCAAAACACCACCCCATGATTCAGAACACACCACGCCGAAAGCTCAGAAAGGTGCCCCTGAAATACCTGAGGCACAGTTAACTACAGTAAGTGCAAGCAGCTTTGCACTGCTCCACTGAGAACCACAGGTGGTGGGTGGAACTGCCGGCAGCGGCACAGGCAGCCCGCACAAGAAAACAACAGCGAGTATGGAGACGAATCAACAAACCAAAAAATCAACGGACAAAAAGCGTCAACTGGAGTGTGCAGCAGAACCTGTTGCACCTGCTATGACACAAAACTCTTTTTGCATAACTTGTAGACACTGAGGACAAAACAGCATGGATGTGTTTTTATTATTCCTGTGATGGCTGTGGCCGTTTGTTTGTATTTTTGGAGCATTTCTCTGTCTGTTTTCTGTTGTCTTCTGCTGCAGTGAGGGGTTTTCCTGTCTTTCCTTGATTTCCCTTCCTGTCTCTGCGATTATGTAGTTTAGTTTTGAGCTTTTCTGTTATAAATTCCCAGCTTATTTCAGCTTGGGTTTATTTGTGAGAGTTTTTGAGTTGCTCAGGTATTTGGTTTGTCTATTTTTCTTTGTGTTACATCCTCCTACCAGCTCCTAGACAGAGGTGTAACAGTTACTTTGTAATTCTTGGGGTAACACTGGGGGCAATGTGGTGTTCAGTGTCCTGCCAAATGACACAGCTATAGCTTAGGGGTCTGCAACCTTGAACACAACAACAGCATTTCACTGACTGACACCCAGTGGGAGCCAGGAAGTCCCGCTTCACCATTTGGAATAATAGACTTTATTTTTTTATTTCTTTTATTTCTTCACAGCATCACATGCATTTTCCCTTCAAACTAAAACACATGCAGTAAGATACAATAAGTCCTAATGCACCAGATTTATGAGAATGAAAGGAAATCAAAGATGGCATTTTCTATTACTGTGACTTTGGTGCAGCTTCAGGCTTTTTCCTCTTTTCTTCTGTCAAACATAAACATGACAATGTTGTTGCAAAAAACACTTTTTTATAATCTATACCTGGAGGGAGAGTTGTTGGCGGAGGCCCAACCAGGGGTACAGGCAGTTCTACTTTGAAAAACGCTGCTTCTGAACAGCAGCTAGAGTCTGTTGTGCTGCAGCAGATAGAAAAATGTGCTTTAAGCTTCGTCTAATGATAAACCACTCTGATATTAGATGAAACTTTTCACCATCAACTTACTCAGTTATCTGTAGAGTAAAACAATCCAACCATAAATAACAACATGTAAATAATGAAAACAAACACATCTGAACTACAAACCCATTATCTTTTTCCAAATGTTAGCATTTTTCTAAAGGCAAATGGCCTCAATGGAGGAATAAAAGAGCTGCATGAGGCTCCACAGCCTCAGGTTACAGACCTGTGGTTTTGTCTGGGATTTGAACCATCAACCAGCCAATCAGCGAACAAGCTGCTTAACTCAGCAAGCTTCAGTTTTTTTCTTATATTGTAGGTGGAGATAAGTGTTGTTTTGTAAATCAAGGAAAGGCACAGGTTTGTGTTGAATTAGGTTTTTGAAATTCTGCGCGTTGAATACTCCATCATATTTAAAGAGCTGGAATCTTGAATGCTGCAGCTTCTTCCTGTTTCCAGACGTCACAGTGACTCAGTCTGTCCTCATCTGCACCAGATAAACAGAGATAGGGCAGTGAAGTCTGCAGCTTCTGCCAGTGACGGTTGACCAGTGTTTTCACAACGAAGCAGAGCCTCATGAGCATTTGGAAACAAAGACTGCATTGCAGGATTTCAGGTTGCAGCACTACAGGAGTAGCTGGAATGTCTGAGCAGCACCAAAAAACTGCATCATGGACGAGCTGGTTTTAAAATCCTCCCCACTCCCATTGGCTAATGCCACAGTCTCTACCTAAAGAAGAAACTCTAAGGGGGTGAGAATAATAAGATAAAGAGGACAGAGTCTCTGCAGACAACCACATCTTCAGAAGTGTCTATGAACGAGCTGTTTCAAAGCAGGACCATTTTTAATAGTCAGACAAGTCCAACTGAGTTGTTATTATTGATAATCAGGGACGGCGTGGCCTCTGGGCTGAAGGAAGACCTTCCAGCATGTTCTCAGCATCCAGCTAAAGTCAGCATCACTGATGGTATGAGTGGCTTACAGGTTTTAGAAGAAAACAATAAATGCTGAAAAGGTGTGTAAAGGTTCGAGCAACATCTGCTCCCCAGAAAACAGCAACTGCTTTAAAGACCATGTTCAGCAGAACACTGCAGAACCACCAACTGCAGCTTCCTACTAGCATGGCTTCATCCCTGAAGATTGGGGCTGCCTAGGCGTTGGTCACATATACCCGTACAAGGGATTGATTGGTATGAGTGCAGCAGGTTTTTGAGGTGTCTGGGTCCATGGGGGCCGTAGACAGGAGTGACTGCATCTTGAAAGGACCACTGGGGTGTCTTGCAGTTCCCTTGACCCTGTGGCGGCCACCTCAACAGAAGTCATAAAAACGGAATGTACGATTGTCATGCGTGTAGAAAGTGTTTTAGTGAAGTATTTGTAAGGTAATGTAAGTTATGAGGTACAAGTGATGCTGTTGGACGATGCCTTTCAACTTCCACTTGTCACTTGAATCAGGCTAACAGGTCTCTGGCGCAGTTTGGAGGGGTTAAAAAAAGAAACATTTGTACGACTCGCCTGCGTTTCACCTCCTTCACCCTCATTTACCCTTTTGTGTTGTTTCAGCGTTTGCTGTGACCTGTTGCTTGCAGCATGCCCATGTAAACATGTACATGATCTGTTGTGAACATTTTTGATTAAAAATATATATATCAGAGACAACCACAACTCCTTCAGCTTCTTGAAATATAAATCAAATGAGTGTGGGATCAAATCCATCACCTGAAGACCAGTACTTCTATATCTTTGACGATAACTTCCTCAGGGTGTTCTTTAGACATCTTGTGACCTGAGACAGGAGTCACATTTCAAATAAGCACATTTAGTGAATGAGCTTAAATATATTATTAAACATTTATTTTTTGTTGTGGAAATGGTGAAATACTTAAACTTTCCTAAATTGGAATTTAGCCTGTGAATAACTTCCTTCTCTGGCTTTCCTTCACCGCTGTTTGAAGATGATGATGTTGTGGTTTGGATAAAAAGAAAGATAGGAAAAGAAAAAAGGACAAGAAATATCTGAAAGGTATTGAGAAGAAGTAAAAGCCTATAAATTCTCACCTCCATGCCCAGTACATTTATTACCACACCCAGTACCCACTATGTATGATGTTCCTGTTTCCTGTCTAATGAGAACATATTCGTTTGCAGATACCCAAAGAGACACATATATTACAACTACACAAATTCATGGAAACATCTGACACTCATTTATCAAGTATACCCTTTACTCATTTGGTTCCATTTCCTTTAACACATCCAAATCCATCCTCACAAGATTTAAATTTACATTTATAAACACTCCCAGATTTACCACAGATTATATATATATAAATACAGTTCTCAGCATAAACGAGTACACCCTCTTTACAAAGTACTGATGTAATCAGTAGCACGATGAAAGAAAAGACAATTTCCAAACTTTCCACAAGGGTGAGTTTTATTTAACATTTATTTTACTCCAAAACATGAAATGAAGGTACATAATGTCACTTATGCCTGTACAAAATCCACAGTTTTACTCACATTAGTTGAAGCAAAAATGAATCCATCCTGCATCTAAAACTAATAAAGCCAGTATTTAGTATCAGCACTGCGATTTTGAGGGACAGCACTGAGTCTTCTAGACATGGAATGAACAAGTTGGAGACATATTGCAGCATCTATCTTCTTCCATTCTTCCAGAATAATCTCTTTCAGGGTCTGGATGCTGGATGGAGAGAGATGCTCAACTTGTTGCTTCAAAATTCTCCACAGGTGTTGGATTGGAGACATACTTGGTCATTCAATCCCCTTCACCCTGTTCTTCTTCAGAAATGCAACAGCAGCTTTCCATGTGTGATCATTGTTGTGTTGGAAAAGTGCACGAGAACCAAGTGCACGGAGTGATGGCAGCATCTCCTCCTTCAGTATAGAGCAGTACATTATTGAGTTCACGATACCATCAATGAAATGCAGCTCCAACACCAGCAGCTGTGAAAGTGTGGATTTTCATGAACTGCTGCGCGCCGTGGAAAGCCTGAACTGCTGGACGCAAGCGGAAGACGGTTAACGGTTTCTGTGATATTCTATTTCTGTTCTAACTGTGAATGCCTGTTTGGACATTGTTTTAAGTTTAAAGTGGTTCTGTTCCAAAGGCTTGCTCCACATATGGATACACAAAATACGTGTCCCTGCATGCATCTATAATAAATGTACCTTTTTCTCTGAAATTATATTGTTTCTCTTTTTTAATGAATAACTTTTGTTTACTTTTTGGCAATAAATTATCTTCTGCTTTGAATATTATTTGCACCGTATAGTATTCTACCAAAACACAAAGTACTTCCAAAGTCGTATCCACAAACGGAAAAAAACCCCAAAAACTAGAAAACATCCCTGTTGTCTGCCTTCCCATAATCCAAATATGAAGAAAAATACCTTCATATCTGAAGTTGTAATAGCATAACTGTGCTTTGTGCATATAATGCAGGTATATGATGTTACAGCCACATATGTAATATTTCTGGTAAACCTGTCTTGCAATGTCCGTCTCCAGCTTCGGCACATTTCACAAATCCAGTTAGCTGGTTCTTTTGGGAAGTGAAAAACTGAGATGCCGCAAAGTTAACCTGATGAGCTCAGTTAGGAAGACGCCTGCAGCAAACAGCTATATGGCAACGGCTCAGCCACAGAGAGACGATAAACACAGAGCTGGTGTCCTGTGTGTTCAGCTGCTCTGCTCCATCCAAAGTTCCTGCATCCCAGAGGTGTCTCTTTCCCCTTTTCTTCTGTGCCCCCTGACATGTCTCTTTCTTTTTCCATCCGGTCCAGCAAAAAGAAGAACACAAAGCAAATTAATATAAAACAGTTTAGTTTAAATTAAGAAAAGGGGTTTATAAAAATGTACACCTTGTGTTACTGATAACCCCAATTGTAAGAGTAAAATCTGTCAAAAACAAGAGGCTCTCAGCTCATATCTGTTTGCTCAGCTGTTGGACAGAACAAGCTCAAAGAAATAAAAATAAATAAAACAAATAGACAAACGAACAAATAAATAAATAAGCGTGACTTCCTGTTTGCCGGTGTTTTAACTTCTGGAAGAAAAGTTCTGAAGTTGTCAACAAAAAAACGGCTTACAGTTTTCAGAACATGTGCATAAAAGGATTACTGACAGAAACTCAACAACGACCAACTTCACCGAATCTTGAAGCTACAAAGACCGTTAAGTTCTGTGAAAGCTGACGCTAGCTTACCGGCTAACCACGAGCTGCAGTTAAATGAATGGGACAGTCTGTTAGCGTAAACGTTATGTTGTGTGGGCGTGCTGCCAGCTCAGCATAATCATTGAGTGACCACAGATTATTTTGATATTTCCACCACTCAGACCCTTACCTGGGATCTGGGCGGAACGCGATCCTGGATCGTGGTTGTTTCCTGATATAAATCCAGCAATCGTTCAACAGAATTCACTGAGTCCCTGCAGGAGGATTTTTTTCCTCATTGTGCTGTGCTTTGTGATGTGTTTTGGTAAAGAGCCCTCCTTCTTTCTCTGGAGTCTTAACCATTTCTGTTTTCCTTTTTTGCATGTTTGTGTGTTTTTTTACTGCATTGATGGTTTTTAGAAAGCATTTGTAGGTGTGTGTGTGTCTGTAGTTGAGTGTATTAGTGCTTCAATATTTCTCCACTAATTTGTTCTATAAATGCAATTTATATGATTATAATCAAGATATTCATGAATATACTCAGAATCTCAGTAGACTGTGTATTTCCTGTGCATATATAAATGCACATGGCCGGAATTTCATTTTGTTAAATGAGGGGAATTCCCCTTATTCAATACTGTCAAAATAACGGGTGATTGTTTTTGTGAGTTTGTGCTGTTTCCTGTTTTGACCTTAACAACACAGCGTTTATGGAGAAAAATAGTTATTAACATAGAATGCTGTCTAGGAAGAAATTCTCCCACTTTGGACATTTAAATTCTGTTCTTACCTCAGACAATCACATTTGATGCTGACTCTATTGATCTCCTCCGCTGGTCATTGAGCTGCATCAGTGATCATCTTTTCTCTCATCCATGTTTGTCTTTCCCTGTTCTTGGTCTCATCCAGTGCTTCTCTCCTCACAATCACAATTTTGTTGAAATGACATATTTGTTTAAAAAAAAAAATAAAGGTCAAAGACATGACCTCTGTCTTTGCCGAGTTGCCATCAGAAATGATCCAAACTATTAACATTCCTGCAGCCAGTCATCTCTTTCTTCTCCTCTTTGATCCTCATCAATCCTGGGTCTGGGCGATACGGCCAAATGAATCGAATCTCCAGTTTTCTCCTTGCTTTAACTTTCTTTAACAACAATTACAAATGTCAGAAAATATTGGACAAAAAACATATTGTTTTAGCATTTTCTTTGGAAATGAACCAGCTGAAGAGAATGACTTTTTTTTTAGAAAACTGAATTGCATCAAAGTCATTCACAAATGGTATGAAGACGTTTTTAGATTCATCTAACTGTAAGCTCAAAATCAAAGATTCTGAGAAAACAAGGACAGATTTACTAAAGAGGAGCAGACTGACAGAAAATTGACTTTTTTCTCTTATTCTGCTTCCAGGTGATTCATTTTTATATGAAGTCATAACAACAACATCCTAAAATATTATAATGATTCTTGTCAAGATGCAGCGATCTCATGGGGGGGGGGGGGGGTGAGTGAAGGTGGGGGGCTTTTTCATCTCAGCACCAGCTCTGTAATGTTAAAGATTATGAATGAAATTCTATACTTAGTGGTTCCCCTCATGTTATTATAGTTTTTAAAATAGATTTTTTATGAATTTTATTGATTTATTTTTTTATTATTGTATTTTCTTGTATTAATCGCCAAGCCTTAAATCCACCCATGAAAATATATTCTGACTAAATCTGTCCGTGATTACATGTAGGAGACATGATAGCATGAGTGTGGAACAACAGCACTGTCACCAAAGCAACACTTTTATTCAACTTTCTGTTGCTGCTGTAGTGAGATTCAGGCTCTGTGACATATTTTTAAAGTATGTTAACAGGAGAAATGTTGTATTTTGGACAAAGAAAAATTGTAATCAAAACAGAGACGAATCCTATTCACAACAGAAATGTTAAACATGAAACTAAAAGGTCACATTCATTTACGTTTGTTTTTAGAGTCATGCTGAACTGCTAAACATGTAACATTCTTCCTCTGTCCAATATGTATCTGTATGTTTAAACAAAGATGCTGATATGAGATCTGAAACACAATCAGTTGTCAGTAAATAAATCTCGGTTCATTTTCATTTGAATCTGACTCTGAAAGAGTCAGTGTCTCATCAGCCACAAACTGGTCTGTGGTGAGAGGATTTCATTTCCAGATTTTACCTCGATTCTCTTCTATCTTCAGGAACCATCATTACAAACGTGTTAAAGTGGGTTTTTGTTAGAGAGAAATCATTTTGGATTTTTGAAGTGGGGATGCAGAAAACATTTACCCAATGTGCTTGTAAAATGTTGATCAATAAGTACAGTTCCTGACAGCACAAATGATCTGTAAATAATATTACTTTGTCATTGAAATGACCTGAACATTCAATGGTAGGACCCGTGACTCGACTTGAGACTTGTTGGTCTTGACTTGGGACTTGACTCTGACTTGAGGACATACATGAGACTTACTTGGGACTTGGAAAACAATGACTTGGTGCCACCTCTGCTCTAAAGAACCAAGCTGATATTTGAGCTAACCGTCCACACCTGTAGTTACAGGGCCCCAGTTAGGCAGAATTAACTGCTATGGTGATATAACTAAAGATGTGATGTTCAAGCATGTGGACGCCAGGTCTCATGAGATTACAGAAAATAATTTACAGACAAGAAGATTCCAAACTCTGGAGAAAGTGCCAACTTGACGGATAAAGCAACAGGAGAATCTACTATTGGCCAGTTCACAGATAAGACAGCACGCAGGGAATTCTGGAAAAGGTCAAAGGTAAAGGCCTCATAGACGTGCAGAAGTCAACAATGGCAGAACCTAAGTGTTTGGGGGTCATTGCTTTGTACTGAAATGCTACAATGCTGACTTCTTGTAGAATGAAGAGAAGGATTGCAGCCTGCTTTTAGGTGAACTTCTTTGCCATTGCAATCCTGCGCCATCAAGCCAAGCAGAAACACCTGGCACATGCTTTTATTGTGGCAGGTGCCACTGCTATTTAAGTTCTAGGTTGTCAGATGCACTTCCTGCTACCCGCTTCCTGTTCTGGCTGTTGTTATTGCTGTGGTGGGCATTCAAACACTTACCTGGTTGCCCCACCAGTGAACTGGCGACGGCCACCTTGCCTTGAACAACCTTTGACCAACTCATCAGTCAGGTTTTTGTTTTGTGTGATTTCATGGTTTCCCAAATCAATGGCGAGCTACCCAGACTGAACCAAACCTGGCAGTTGCATGTCTTCCAACAAACTAATCGTCTGCAATGAAACTCGCCGGGTTAACGCACCACCACAACAAACATCTCTGGATTTCACAAACTTGGACTGTTGCACTCAGCCTTTGTCCCCTCCAGCCTGTATTCCCTGTCTTGTCTTCATATGTTGTGTTTGTTCTCCTCTTTCCCTTTTTTCTTCCCTCAATACAATCGGTTGACATTTACCCCAACCTGCTCTGAGTATTCATTAACGCACTCTGGGCATATTGAGACAATTTCTTTTTAATTTTGGGCAGGTCAGAGCCCCTAGCCTTGACCCTGAAATGTTACACCATGGTTTGCAATGGAATAGCTCCATTGACTTTATATAAGAACTGGACAGAGTGACCCCTCCCCCCTTGCATTCTAAAAAGGAACTCCCGAATGGCTCCAAGGAGCCAAAATTAATCCCAAGCCGAATTCTACCCTTCATCCTACCACTAGCATCACATTTAGCCCCTACATTTAGCTATCCAAATGGAGAGTTGTGGAAAAATAGTGTCTCCGATTTCGGACGTCACCAATAGGCGCCGGTTAGCTAAGTTAGCGCGGAGCTTCCAGCGCTTGAATCTTCATAACAACAGTAGTTTTGTAACTTTGAAAAGGTCATGCTAAAACAAAAAGTCATTCCTTACATTTAAATGTAAACATCTGTGCTTTAGAGCACATCCACGTGAAGAAAAGTGCTTCTCTGCAGCATAGCGCGACGTGGAACTTCCTCGCTACAGAGGGTCCTGTAACACATTTTTTGGACACCACTTTCACTACAAATGCCCTTACAAATAGAGTGGTAGGGAGAAGGGAAGAATTTGGATTAGGCCTTGGCCTTCTATAGGGAAACAGCTATTAGTCAGTATGTTTGCCATATTATCAATCATGCTCTGCTACCTTTTTTTAACATCTTGATAACTTCTTGATAATCCTCATTTTAAAGGCCCACAGCAGCAGTCCCTGACTGTAAGAACCATGGTGTTTTTGCAGTTGTAAACATTTCAAAGTTTGCAAACACCTAGGGAAAACCCACGACTTAATGGCAATTTTTTTTAGCAAAGTGTGTCATTTAGCGCTTTTCATTCTGTTCCACAATATGGGAATACAACACTTTGGTTCTTCAGATTTTCACAAAACTTCAGTAACATTCCTAGCCTACAACCACCACAGAAGTTTCATTGAACTTTGACCTTGGGAAGAGACCGTTATCTTTAATTTTATTAAAAAAAAAATAAAAAGCACCTTTAGTACAAACAAACAAAAACTCGCCCTAGGGATTTTCATCAATCGTCTTGTAACTTCTTGAGCATCACTGGGAAAGTACTGCGGAAAAAAAATGTTGGAATTAGAAGTTTAGAAGTAGATTTTGAATGACATGCACATGGTGAGCTCAGTAGCTTAAGTTTGGTAGCTCAAGCTGAACAAAACAATATAACATGCGATAGCATAATGTTAAAATTGTGGCAGCGGTAAACAAAAAATTGTCTAAAAAAACCCCCCTGGCTTAGCAAAAACACTGTTGGACTCAACTAACGAAACCTATATACATGTGTTGGGGATATCCAAATGAAGTTCAAATTTATCATGGGTTTGCCACACGGCCTACAGCTTGGCAGCAATTTTGTGTAAAAATCAGATATTAGGTGATTTTCCAGTACATGAAAACGAACGATTTGGCAATTTTAACAAAATGTCCCACACATGCCGCTACAATGTTTACATTGACCCATGAAGTTTTGTTGACTCTTGACCTAGGGAAGACAAGCTACCCACCACTACCCAGGAGTTCCAAGCATCCCCTCACCCCAGCCCCAGGTACGAACCAAGGACCCCTGAGGGAGACCTGCCCCCAAGCTCCAGGCAACCACCCACCCACCCCGCAGGTGAGCGCACGACAGAGGAGGGACGACCAAGAGAAGTGGGGGGTCCCTGAAAGGTGTTGGAAAAACATAGCACAAGCAGGCTCCTAGTCCCCTCACCCGCCATGGAATTTTGGAGAGGCCCGGCACCCGAGGGAAAGGACCAGAGCCCGCATCACAGAAACACGGAAACCCCCCGGTATTAGATAGGATGTGATCTCCTGTTCATTGACTTGCCAGAGATCAAAGGGATCCCTCTCCCTGTGTGGGGAGAGGGCTGACGGGCGCAGTAGGCCGACACCCAAGAGAGAAGGCCACCGCTGCTGAGGACCTTGTTCCCTTCGCCAGGGATGGGGTAGGAGACAGAAGATCAGACGTCCCACCTTCCTTGTGTAATATATGTGTGTGTGTGTATGTGCATGTGTGCATGCTTGTGCATGTGTGGGTGCATTTGTTGAGGCGTAAAGGGTTTGGGTAGTAAAAGGTGCGGTTAAAATTGGAGGGTGGGGCACTGAGAGGTCATCTCCTGCTTGCTGTCAGTGATGTTCAATTACCATCTCACCAAATGTCCTACGTGTCTAAGATGCACTTAAAACAGAGAGAAGGGGGCAAATCTATGCAGAAACCACTGGAGGGGGATCCCTGCTAAGTAGCTTCACCCCCGAGGTGCATCGCAAGCTGACCCCCCTTTCACCTGGTTGTAAGAGGAAGGAGGGTAGGTCGGCGAGAACTGTCAAACTATCCCCCGATTGGTGAACACCCATAATATTGTACATTTTCAATGAATTAAATAAATCAAATCAAAGATAGTCCGTATGACCTATTTTAGCCTTTTACTGGTAGTATAAATCTGTAAAATACTAAAGTAGTGTATCACCAAGGCTTAACATGGAAGCAGACGTCATCTAGTTAAAATCATGAGATCACTTTAAACTCTCAAGTTCAGTCATAGACCTGTCAAATGCTTCGCATGGATAGCTCCGTTTCTCTTCATCCTCCGTAGTTTTTGAGAGCTACAGTATATGCATCACATCTTTTGCATAGGCAAGCGCCCTTTCTTTGTTAGCTGACCCACCAAAGGAAAATTGCATTTCCACAGGTGGTCCTGTAATTTTGCTTTCTGATTTGTATCCCAATGGCTATGTTTTGGCTTAGCGGTCACCATGTTTGCTGTCCAATGAGGTCTCAACTTTTGAACCTCCACATGCGGTCACATCTGTAAACTGGTTGGTTGTCAACAATTGCAAAGGCCTGATAGACAGATATGCTATTGTGGGAGCATAATTTTGAGATACTCAACAAAAGAAAAAAAAAACAAGGACATAGAAAAGTCGCAACTGTCACAACCATACACTAAAGCCATGTCCAATTCAAGAAAAGCCCATACATTGGTCTTTAAAAATGTTGTCATACTGAAAAGTGGAAAAGCTAATGGTGTCAGTGGTGCCTTTGTGGATCAGTATGGCATGTGCATAGATGCATCAGCAGCAGAGAAGAGAATCTGAGAACTGAGTCTTTGAGCTTTCAGGCCCAAGTGTTTCCAATCAACTCCAACCAGCAACTGAGACTCTCACACCTACATTGGCTTAGCAGGTCTCAACTCGCCCAATGTGACATGGGGACTTGGTTTGTGTGGGACAATGTAAGACACATTAGTAATGCATTGAAGTAGCCCAAGTTGAGTAAAAGCAAGCTTTCTGTTTTGCTGCGTGGATGATTACATCTCTTTGCTTTGCCATCTGGCTGATTCAGCAGCAAACAATGTATTGCTTACTGCTCCGAGGAGCGGGCGCCGCTTCAGCTCCTCCACACAAACAGACGTTTGTAAAAAGTCAAACTGAGAGAGAAATACGTCAAAATGTAAGATAGCATTTAATATTCAGAATCACGAGAAACCACCATAGTACTACACATGGTAGGTTAAACTGAGATAATCAAACAGAAAGGATGAGGGACTGTGTCGTGGTGTAGTGAAAACAGCCTTGCATATTACAGCAGTGGAAGGTTGACTTAGAAATCTCTTGTTTTTCTTTGATTATACCTCAAATGTAGAGGTATTAATCCTTTAACACCGGAGCCTTAGCTTCAGTGTTGACATTCTTCAATTAACATAATTAACAATTAACATAATCCCATTGGATTCTGGAGCTAAGAAAAGCAGCCATGTGCTGATATGCAACACTTTACAGTGGTGCATTGATCATGTTAATTAGCTCATTTACATGAATTGCATAAGTGGTGGAAGACTTCCGTGATGTAGAGTTGCATTATATGAAAGTGCATGTGCTGCCTTGGTGTCACTGGCGACATCTCCGATGCTTAAGAAAGCTTTAGCTCTAGTGTTGGTGTTTTTTGAACTACATTAACTCTTCGTCCGTTTATCCATTTTAAGTAATTCCCACTGATTTGACGCAAACAAAAGCAGCTTTTCTTGTGGTTTATACTAATTGCATAAACAGTCAAAGAGTAATGGTAGTTCAAAGAGCGTGTTTTACTTTGTGTGATTACTCTAGGATTAAGTGGTTAAAGGGTGGTTTCATTCAGCAGGACCTATCAGCTTCAAACTATACTCTAGGCCATTTACTGAACGTTGTTGAGATGGGTGGAGCAAACTTTGATTAATGTGAGCTTCCTACGTCAGACTTCATTTCTGCTGTGCAGAATCCTGTGGGCGTTGTCAGTTATTCTCTTCCCAGTGTGCATGTGTCTGTGGTAAGCTGACCTTTGTGGTGCACTCCATTGCAAAAAAGGTTGCCAAAAATAGGAGAAGTACACTAATCTCAGATCAGATGAGATATTACATTTATAAACTAGTGTAATAAGTGGAAGTGACTTGTTTTAGAACAAAATGTGAATAAATGGAGAATACAATCTCAGTACAAGTTGGCCCATCTTAAAAATTGCGTCTCCACATTATGGAGTAATTATGTTTATTAAAATGCACATAGATGTCTTATGAACTTTGAGGTTTTATGTCCTAAATCGAGTTTTTCTATTGTCAAACGCATGGAGCAAAATTACTCATTTTAATAATAACCTCCTTACTTGGAGATTCTGGCTCTTAGTGAGACAGCCAATTCTCAACTGTGCTGATTTGGAGAAAAACTTTGAGCCATGTAGAGCAAAGAGACGTAAAAGCATCTGAAACCTGTGGAAATATCTTGCAGGTTGAGGTTTTAAAACTTTGCAAGTATCATGTAGTTTGCAGTGTTGGATAATGGAACCACAACAAAGAGCTTGTATATTACAGCAAAACCAGCTGCTGATGGATCACTCCGGACCAATGATGCATTGCTTTCAGTGAGACTGTAATGATGGTCAAGGGTTTCTGCAACCAAAGTCAAAATGTGTCTGGTTGGACTGACCAAAAGAAAGTATGTTCTACAACAATGTCATAGAGCGTCACTCAAATGTGCATGAGAATAACCTGAAAAGTTGGTGGTTTTTCTTCTTGTTGCTAAAAGCAAATACATTCGATTTTAATGATTTTAGGAATCTTTCTCAAAGCATTGTTGGAATGTTTTTTTTGTTTGTTTCTAGAGACTATTTGAGATTTTTTACATTTCAGACAGCTTTGCAGATGTTATTTTGTTTGTCTTTCATCCCTTGTTGTCACTGTCACTCCTCCGATCAGCTCTGTCTCTGCGGTAACAGCAGTGCCTTTGCACCTTTTCTCTCCTTTCACTTGATAACACTCTTATCTGCAGGCTTTCACCCCTAACAAAGCTAATTGCAATTTAACAGTGATATTTAATTTGTCATGTTGTTTTATAGTCAGCTTAGTTACGTGTGTAATTGCTCTCTTAATAGCCAACTGATTATTTTCTCGTTAATGTCATAGTCTTAGTTAATTGTCACAGTGTGACATGGATGCCACACTGAAGCCTGTCGTTACACAAACAGTCAGATTAAGGCTGAACCCACTCAGATGTGTGCAGGTGTGGGTTTAACCTGAACTGAAGGAGGCTCCACAGAAGCTTCTATTTCAAACTCAAACACACAATTATTTATGCTGTTTCTAACACCAAATAGTGTGATTTGCTGTTTTCATGGAGGTGGAGTTCACTTTTTTGACACACATAGTGTTTCTACTCGGGGATGGGCTAAAAGATAAAGAAGAAAGGCTCCAAAGTATCTCTGAAGAAAATTTTAAGTCTGTGTAACAAGGAAAACAAACAGACAGTTAGGCTGGGCTGCCTGTTTATGCAGATAAGTATTATTTCATCAATGTTTATTGCAGAAAATCTTGCATATTTGTGGATTTTTACTGTAGAATGCAATCAAAAGTCCCACACAACACATCCTTATGACTTTTTTGGCTTCAGTACTGCAGGATCTTGGTTTGGCTTCAGGAAAAGTAAAACTCATCATTGCACTGCTACATTAATGGCATTCTAAGTGG
The DNA here is from genome assembly GCA_016861445.1 of Oryzias woworae. Taxonomy (NCBI): domain Eukaryota; kingdom Metazoa; phylum Chordata; class Actinopteri; order Beloniformes; family Adrianichthyidae; genus Oryzias; species Oryzias woworae. The sequence goes on from BOLG01001548.1 coordinate 54,074, forward strand.
GTTAACTGGAATGTGGCCATCAGTTTCAGTAGCTTTTGTTAACTGTGGATTGCTGGCCACCAGCATCAACATCACCAGTGGAAAAATGAGACATTTGAGGCAGAATTGGAGGAAGTTTCTGGAAGGAAGGATACCAACACTTTTGTTCATGACTTCAAAAGCCCATAACCTGAGAGAATGTGTAGTCCTCGCAAACAATTGAGCATCCTGGTTTGATTTACACTTGTTCATCAACCTTGTCTAAAAATGAAAGGACTTTGCAGTTTGCTGAGTATTTAGGACAAACAAACAAAAGACAGCTTCTACCTGCTAACTGCAAGTACAGAAATCTGTGATCCACCTGAAGCCGTTATCTGTGAGAGGGGTTGAGTTACTGGCTGCATCAACATTCATTTATTCCTCTACTAAATGCGCCTAATCCTATGCAGGGTCATGAGGATGCTGGAGCCTACTCAGCTACTGGAGGGCAAAAGGCAGGAGACACCCAGGACAGTGTGCCAGACCATTGCAGGACCAGCATTACGTAATTCTTCAAATCATCAGATGATACAGTTGGGCCAAAAACACTTTGTCAATCACTGATTTTGCTAGTTTTCCCACTTAAAAATCTGAGAGAAATCTGTCATGCTTATTATAGATTCTTAAATTGTGGGAGAGAGAATGCAAAAAAGGATCAATAGAAATCACATTGTTTGATTCTTAAATAATTTATATATGTAATGTTACAGAAAATAAATGTGTATTTCCTAAAACCAAACAATAATTCTGTTCCTCATTGACCTGTCAATTCTTCTTTAAGGAGCTCTATTCTCTTCTTGTTTCCTGTATAAATGTCATCTGTTTGAACTGATGATCTGTCTAAGGACACCTGTCCGCACCCTTTAACAAACAGACTGTAACCTCTCCACCAAGACCAAAGAGCTGTCAAAGGACACCAGAGGCATGATTGGAGACCTGAACAAGACTGGAATGAACCAATCTACAAAAAACAAGCTGATGGGAGAGAAGAGATCGACTGTCAGAACAACTGTTAGATTAGATCTCACCCACTGCAGGAAGCAGCTTCACTTTTAATTGTGACTTAAACTCTTTATTGTTTTCTCACCCACAACAAAAGCAGAGCTGGACTGATGCAGCTTTGTCTTTTCTCTAACCTGTGGTAACGTACTGCACCTCTAAGGACTGCTGACATGTGTGACATGCGCAGGAGGCCTCTTGGGGGCAGTGTTACTCACAGGTTTCTGGCTTGCTTTTCTTTCTAACATTTCTTCTCAGTTTCTTCTTCATTCTTGTGCTCAGTGCAGAGGCAGATACCAGAGGCAGATGCAGTTTTCTTCTAAAGCAACAAAAGGAGTGACTTTGCAGAAGTGTCAGTTCTTTGGAGCCAAAATAAATTCAAAGCAGGTCAGTCAGGCAAACATCTTTAACTTCTAGATTAGCTTTAAAGGCACTGATGGTGCCTTTAAAGCTTTGGATAAGAACTTTAAAATAATGGATTTGATGAAGAAAAAAAAACGTCCTTTTTTTGTAAAAGAACAGATGACGGGTTTTAAGTCACCAGATTTAAATTCAACAAAAAAAGCAAACAAACGTCTGAAATTGGTTATGCATGCCTCTGGGGTTGTGTGTATGAAAAGCCATAAAAGCATTGAATTTCCATTATATGCTATTGTGTTTTCCTGACTGCACTTCCACTTGAATGCTTATTAATGACCTCATTAGGGTCCAGTGATAGGAGCTCGTATGACACATTGCAGGGATTTTCATATTTGTATTCATAGTCTGTTGTTTGCCGTTTCAGGTGGTGCAGCGTTGGACTCCACTGTTCACCAGGACATGACCAGGACATGACTGAGGAAGAAATGACGGATTATTGATTGAGTTAGGCTAATATAAGGACAATCACAGTATTAAGCCGACTTTATTTCTCTGCTCCTTCAATGCAACATGCAACCTAAAAATGATTCAATTCAATTCAATTCAATTCAATTTTATTTATATAGCCCAATATCACAGCCACAGCCGTCTCATTGGACTGATATCAGAATATTGTAAGAAACAACCAAAAAATCAATCACGTAAAAGTAAACAATAGCTGGTTGTTAAACAGACTTAGCTGAACAAACATCTCTGTCCTTACACCCTCCTTCGCGGTGAGGAAAAACTCATAAAAAAAAAAACCCTCTTTTTTTTTTCTTTTTTTTTTTTTTTGGAGGGGAAAAAACTAAGAAACCTCAGGGTTGCCCACATGAAGGAGAGATCCTCAACCCCGGACGGACAGGTGATGTGCTAGAACTATTAAAGAAAAGTGAACTTAATTAATTCTATAACTGCATGGTTGAATAACAAGTATATGACTAATAAACAAATACGTCAAGATAAACGGCTACAAGTCAAGATAACAGCTACATATTTAAATAAACAACGACATGTTTGAGCAGTGTAGCAGATGGGCTTCATCCAGTAGGAGTTGTGGAAACAGCTGGGTTTGCTGAATGAGCCAGAGGCGAGGTCACAGCCAAAGACAGGAGCACAGGCGAGGCGAGGTCACGGCCAAAGACAGGAGCACAGGCGAGGCGAGGTCACGGCCAAAGACAGGAGCACAGGCGAGGCGAGGTCACGGCCAAAGACAGGAGCACAGGCGAGGTCACGGTCAAAGACAGGAGTACAGGCGAGGCGAGGTCACGGTCAAGGACAGGAGTACAGGCGAGGCGAGGTCACGGCCAAATACAGGAGCAGGAAGAGCCAAAGGCGAGGTCACGGCCAAAGACAGGAGCACAGACGACCACCTGGAATCAAAAATCTCTCCAGCTCCCCCGTAGGGGGGTGGGAAAGAGGGACAACATGTGAATCGCACTGCACCAAACAGAGGCATGATAAACCAAATAAAATAAAGCAATGGCAGATGGCAAGTGATGCGATGAGGATTGCAGGTTGGTGGAGTGGGGGTGGGAGAAGGATACAGACCCTGGTTAGGGTAGGGGAGAGAGGGGGGGTGGGAGAAGGATGCAGACCCTGGTTCGGGTAGGGGGGAGAGGAAGGGGGGATTGGGGGTGGGAGAAGGATACAGACCCGGGCTAGGGTAGGGGTGGGGGGGGGGGGGGGGGGTGGGGATACAGACCCGGGTTAGGGTAGGGGAGAGAGGAAGGGGGGAGGGTGTAGGAGGCAGACGAAGAGTGAGTGGGAGCGAGTAGAGTCAGTGTGGAAAACCCCATCACAGCAGGTGAGGCAGAGGAGCAGTAAGTTAAATATTCTCTAATTGCTAGCTAGCCTGGCAATAAGCCTGTCCAAAGAGGAATGTTTTAAGCCTAACTTTGAAGGTAGAAACTGTGTCAGCCTCTTTTACATGAGCTGGGAGTTTATTCCATAAAACAATTTCACTATTAAGGTTGACGGAAATGCAACAAAATACAAGCAAGCAAAGAAGGATTCTGTCATTAAATCAGGACTGCAAACAAAATGTTAAATTTTTTTAACTGAATAAATACAAATATTTGTAAGAACCATTATTAGTAGTAGTATTGTTTCATATTTGTAGTGTCAATTTTATTGTCAATTATTTCTCCTTTTAGTTCTTCTTTACTTGTTTGACTTAAAGTCCAGGAACTTTCTTTGGTATTTTTTAAAATGCACATGCTTTTTCATTCAGTTTAAATTAGGTTCCTTTTTATTTTTTGTGTATATGTGTTTTTAATTTTGTTTTAAAAAAAACTTGCTAAATAGTAAAAAAAAACACGTGTAGAATACAAAGTGAACACAGTGAATCATGTAAATGTGTGAGAGGTAAAATAAAGGCACATTTTTAATGAACCACATAGTGAACTCAAATCTTTGCAGGCCTTGGACCATGACATGTATGTGTCATGAATGTGGTAAAAAGCGCTGCACTGAAATAGAGGGATGATCAAACAGGAGAAGGTCATCGCCATCACTTCTTATCATTGTTTTTCTTATACTTTTTGTGGATTTTAAATGCAACCTCAGGGAGGCACAATCCTTTCATGTGCCGGTAAGTCCAGGTAAATACAAAGGATCGTGTCAGGAAGGGCATTCAACGCATGGGGCGGCTGTGGTGCAGACGTAGAACAGTTGACCTCTGATTGGAAGATTGCAGGTTTGGTTCCCACCTAGCCTGCCTATGTTTCGAAGTGTCCTTGAGCAAGACACTAAGCCCCACCTTGCTTCTGGTGGCCATAGATTAGTGTTTGTCAGCAGAGCCGCTATCAGTGTGTAAATGTGTGTGTGTTGATGGGTGAATGGAACTGTGCCTTTAAAGCGCTTTGGGCTTTCAAAGAAGGTAGAAAAGTGTGTACATTTTTAAAACCAAAGCCAAAACAGTCATGCATATCCTGAACAGAACTTTGATGTTGGATTGTTCTGGTCCAGGTTAACAATGGCTGCTAGAGGTCCTGCATGCAATATTCTGGTAGAATACTGTTGGTGGAAGAAGGAGAAGAGCAAAGTGTGAAAGGAGGGAAGGAGAGTAGAAACTTAGAATCTAGCAATTTTGATAGAGAAAACTAGAGAGTTGACCAACGTGATGGGAAGAAGAAAGGTGGCCTTCCTTTGTTTTCCAGAGACCAGATGGACAGATTCCACCAGCCTTAAGTTGTTTGATCATGGCGTGGATGGAAAGGGGCACAGAAGAGGACAAGTATGTTCTGGGGGTGAAGGTAGAGTGATGATAAGTGATGAGTCTGAAGCTGGAAGTTGAAAGTGTGATATAGAACTGTGTCAGTGATTATGCCCCCAAGGAGGGAAGTGGAGGAGAAATTCCACAAGGAGGTGATTCAGGGTATCCGTAGACAGGAGAGAGTGGTGACTGGGACCCACGTTAGCAGACGTGGGTGAAGGAAACTGATGATGAGGAAGCTATGGAAAAGTACGGTGTTCATTTCAATTCCATCTTATTTTTATTGTCCAAAATCCCAACCAAAGCCGTCTCAATGGGCTTCATACGAGTACTTATGCAAAGAGCATAAAGTCAGTCATAAAACAGAAACAATTGCTGGTTGTTAAACTAAAGTAAACAGACAAAGCTAAAGTGGCATCCCTGCCTTTAGACCCTCCTTTTCTGTGAAGAAAAAACTCATTAAAAAGCCCCTATCTTTGGGAAAGAATAAGAAGAGATGTCCACAGGAAGGAGGATCCTCTCCCAGGACAGACAGGTGATGTGCTAGAACTGTTACAGAAGAATGTTTTAATTCTAACTTTGAATGCAGAAAGTGTGTCAGCCTCTCTTACGGAGTTTATTCCATAAAACAGGAGCTTGGTGGCTAAAGGCTCTACCTCCAACTGTGCTTTTAGAGATTCTAGGAACCACAAGCAGTCCTGCATTTAGTGAGTGTGTCGCTTTCTCAGGTGAATAAACTGGACCGCAGTTTGCTGCAACTGATGACTTCATTCTTCTGTTCTTTGTCCACGAAGTCACAAAGTCACCGTCAAACTTCTTTACAGTGTCTTAACTGTTTCTCTTTCCTTCCCAGTCTTTTCTTCCTACGTGCTTCTTAACCTTTCACTTTCTCTTCTTCATAATCTTTTCCACCACATGGAACTCCTTGAGTGGTGTTGCAACAAAAAATTTTTGGCGCAACACAGTCATGAACTAAGGTTCTGCCCCTCAGAAATACACAAAATAAAATATATAAATATGTAAAATAACAATATTACAAAACAAATCAAATCAATTAATAACAAATGCTGACACTTTGTTGTGGCAATTAAAGTGTTCTGTTTGGTTGGTAAGGCTCTATGAGATCTTTAATATAGGATGGGGTCATACCATTCAAGGCCTTATAGGTTAGCAGGAGGATTTTGAACTGGATTCTAGATTCAACTGGGAGCCAGTGAAGTGAAGCTAACACAGGAGTACTGTGTTCTCTTCTGTTGGCTAAAGTGATCAGAGCGAGTTGGAGGAACGGTCTTGATGTGTCATCTGGAATGAGAAAAGCAGATAATCAGACTTGTGTGTTTGACGGAATAAATTCAGGAGTGTGTTTCAGGTGTGATGTGTGACAAAGGAGTGTCAGCAAAAATAAAAGAAAAGGTGTGAAAGATTGAAGTTTTTAATCAGCTCACTTCTGGTGAAGAAAAAAAAGACTTGCAGGCAGTGCATAGTAGTGGTGTGAAGTGAACTAAGAAGGTGAGCATAAGTAAAGTTACTGCTCCAGTGTCACTTCATACTTAAACACAGGGAGATGTATTAGTGGGTGAAACATACTAAAAAGTAAAAACTAATCTCAAAAACCAAATGCTGCTTAATCTGTTAAATTAATATGACTTTTTAGGAAAAAAAACAAAAAAAACAGCTACAATATTATATAGACTTGCAGAAAGGCCTTAGTAACAACCAGGGCTGTCACTAAGTTTTAAGAGCGGGGGGATTAGCCCCTAACACAATTTGAACAAACGTAGCGCATTTTCAGTTGCTATCATCAGTGCAACATTTCCCTATTTCCTTGTTCCCTGGTAGCTTTTCCATCCAACAACACTGTTCTAATGTCTTTGTGCCATCTCACATTTGCCAAAGACGACTAAAGCTTTTTTCCAATTCTTGCAACCACTGCTGACTAAACGATCATGTTTGATGTTTTTAAAAAAAACACTACACTGGAAGCAGAAAGCTGAATTCTGGTTGACTAAATATTCTAACAAATGCACTTTTGGTGCAATGCTTGCCTTTGTATACCAAAGGTATTGTGCGGGTAGCTTTTCAGCTTTACCTGTCTTGGCCCTGTGTCTTTGGCTGAATCCGAATGCCCCCTGCGGCTTCTCCCTACCCATGCCATTGAAGAGGCATTGAAGTGAAAAGGGTGTCCAAAATTATTGTTTTAAGAGTAGAGTGAAGGGACTTTGAGTTCTGTAACCCTCCACCATTAGGGGGAGCCACATGGCTCTGTTTCATTACTTTATGTGGGTGTGCTCTGAAGCACAGACATTTACATTTAAATGTCAGTAATGACTAGTTGTTTTTAAAAGTTTTATGACTGACGTTGTCATGTATTTCCCATGTATGTATTTTAACATTGATAACATTAACAAGGGGTAGTAACTTGAAGACACATGCCTCTCCTTCTGTCTGACCCTTCTAGAGACATGAACACACATTGAATTAATAACTGGTCCAACATAAAGGCTGATGTCATGACTTTTGCTCACACACCACAGTCATTTGTTGCTCTCAAATATTTCAAACTTACAAAGATTACATTTTGGGAACAAATGTGACTAAAATGTTTGAAATTTAAAGCCCTGAAAAACCTGAGTAAATGACTTGAGTTGAAGTAATACTAAAACAGAACCCTCAACAACATTTAGGTCAGGTTCATTTGGCTCATTTATATCTCTCGGCACGTTCCCTGTTGTAATTGCCATAACTCAGCCATCCGGCTCCACCTCCAACCACCAGAGGGAGTAATCTTGACTCACTTAAATAAAAGTCTTATGGTGCAGAATGAAATGTTTCATGTTTCATCTCCATATTTCGTTCCACTACAATTCTCACCAGACTTTCTGCATTATAAATGATGTGAAATCTTTGACCCACCTTTCAGGTGGAGGTCTCCCCCCTCTCACTGCCTGTACCCCTCTGCCCTGACTCTTTTAGATTCAGAAAGATGAAGGAGTGATTAACTGTAGTGGATTAAGATTATTATTATTTCCACTGATTATAACATGTTTTATGGAACCCAGCTTGACTTTTCAAAGCTAAAATGAGAGAAATCGCCATCATGCAAACACTTTAACTTTGTGTGTTAGCCAGGTTTGTATTTCTCAAACTGAGGAGCTCTTGGTTCATAATTTACATGGAACTTTGTGCTGTTAGCTGGAGCTAACTCATTGTTGAAGACTGACCTTCTTGAAAAACTTGTGTCTATCCATGTTGTGTAACTTGTCTTATTGTGTCCCCGTCGTGTGTAGATCATAAACGTACAAAAGGTGTTGATGCAGCGGAGTGTAAAGTAGCAGTGAAAACCTGGACTGGATTTTCAGTAATGTGGGTGTTCCCTGAGGATCACTGGAACGGATTGTATAACAAAACACAGACGCTACCTTAACACTGTAAAGTAAATGGAACCAAAAGATTTATGATCATAAACTGACAGGTTTATCTTATTGTTTATTTGAACTAACATTTCAGTCTATTTATATTGAATGTTCCTGCAATTGTAAAAAAAATTAAGTTAAAAGTAAAAAACAACATATAATATGAACAAAATAAAAAAGAGAACCCACAAATGATTCAGGAGGGCTTAAGAATATTTTAGATTTCAAAAAAGGCTCAACGACTCCACTGGTCACAACTGTCCTTATGGGTGGATATGGGCTGTGTGCAGGTCAAAAAAGGGTCAAACTTTTTGATTGGGCAAAAATATTAAGACTGAACATCACTCAGCCGGCCAGAGCCTAAATGTTCGTGCACATTTTTGCTGTGGGTGACAAGTTGTAGCGGACATTTAACATGTAAGGGTTAGTGAGGGACACACAGGCATCTTGTTATTTTCTTTAACCCCCCAAACCCTGCACACTCCACAAGGGGCTCGTTCAAGTGCTGTTCAAGTGAAACAGTGCATTCCAAATAATTATGCAAATTCTATTGTGTCACTTGATCGTTGAAATCAATCTCAGACACCTGTGATAATTAGTTTACCAGGTGAGCTCAATTAAAAAAAAACTACTGACAGGTTCAAGTAACCTAAAATATTTGTTTCTGCAAAAGAAGGGAAACAGAGGCACTTAAGTTATTTCTGCATGCAAGTAGGAACAGCCAGGAGATGCTCCAAACCGCTCCTGTGCACCTCCTCCTGAACCCTTTCTATTTATTAAAATCTGGGAGTTCCTTAGTTACAATACAGATGCAGCTCTGAAGGAGGGGAAGAGGCAGCTGCACCCGGATATAAGAGTTACACACAGTTTCCTTCTCAGCTCAGCCTGTGTTCCACACCAGATATACTGTATCTTTGTTTTGTCTGTTTCAGCAATCACCCAGCAACAGGTCTCCATAATCAGCAAAACAGCACACTGCACCATTTCTGAGCAAGCCGCATTATTCCAACAAAATAAAGGTAGAAAAAGGACTAGAAAATCAACTCTAAAGGTGCACTCACACTGAACAGAAGTCGCACGGCAGAGGCGGCCAGTTTCAATGGAAAGTCAATGGTTTAGACATGAATTGAGGTTCTGTGGTGCGAGTTGAGCGGCCGCCGCGGCTGGTCAGAGTAAAAACACATTTGAACTCTGGGGAGGTGTTTGCGTCTCATCAACCAATCAGGGACTCTACATCGGGCAAGTGACCTTTTCAGCAACATCGGGGGAGAAAACATCCAATATGGTGGATCGATCATTAGTTCTCCTGAACTTCAATTCATTTTCTTAACCCGCTTTATCCGTTTTTGGGCAGCGGGGTTTCCAGATCCCGTCCCGGTTACTGTTGGGTGAAGGCGTGTTCACTCAAGAGAGTCTGTCTCAGGATCTATGGAGCTGTAATGAACACGCTCACTATGCCGGATCCTGGTAGAGGAGCTCACGGCCAGACAGAGGGCTGCTGCTGGATGGAGAGCAGTCTGATCAGACCTCCTGACCTTTAGGATGTTTTCTTATTTTCATTGAGACAATAATAAAAAAGGTCCCCCATTTTATTCTTGTTTTTATTTTTCCCCTCTCATGTTAGGCGGTGCCGAGGTGGTGGAAACTTAAACATTTAATAAAGAAACTGAAACATGACAAAAACCATGGGAGAACCAATAAGGTGGCAGAGCAGAACAGATGACCTGACAAGGAGTAACTGAAAACCAGACACCTAAATAGGCTGAGAGTTATTAACAGAAATGAAAACAGCTGTTGATCATGAGCCTGAAACTGGTGACTGAGGGACAATTCAAAAATCACAACAAACTATGGGGTTAGGAAACTGTCAAAAAAAAACGTATTCATAGAGAAAAAGTTGTGCACAAGTTTGAGTGCTGTGGAACCCTGGATGGTCCAGATGGATGGAGTACTGGGTGGTTGGTGGACGGCCTCCATGTCTGAACAAGGCTGTGACGTCAGCAAGGAGGGGGTGGAGTCATGATTTGAGCTGGAATTATGGTGAGAGAGCTGTTCAGCTTCTTTGGGGTTCCTGAAGGTGTGAAAATGACCTCTGAAAGGTAGGCAGAGTTTCTGACTGACCACTTTCTTTTGTGGTCCAAAAAGAAGAACAGCTTTCCGTAAAAAAATCCTCTTCATGCATGACAATGCACTCACTGTCTCATGCTGCTGGAACACCTCTGCATCATTGGCTGCTATGGCATTAAAGGAGTCAAACTGATGGTGTGGCCACCAGCCTTGCCTCACCTTTAACCCTACTGAGAACCTTTGGAACATCCTGAACACAAATATGTGAGACAGTTCATATCCAAACAGCAGCTCTGGGAGGCTATTCCGACATATTGCAAAGAAATTCAAGCAGAAAGTCCAAAAACTCAATTGTGAAGCTGCTACACAATAAATATGACGTCCTGTTATCTTTAGGAAGTCTGTTCAATAACATTTAACATAAACTTTAATGATGAGTGGCTTAAAAATTATGCTGTCATTTTCAATGAGTATTTAGAAAAATCCTAGGGAAATATACTTTGCATGACAGTTTTGAACACGCTGTAAGTGCATGCCTGTTGACTGTTAGAAATTAGGAAATCAGACAGAGGGCTGCACGGTGGTGCTGTGGTTAGCGCTTCTGCCTCACAGCAAGAAGGCCCAGAGACACTGAGGGACCTTTCTGTGTGGAGTGTGCATGTTCTCCCTGTGCATGCGTGGGTTTTCTCCAGGGAAAGCATGCTTCATAGGTTCATAGGTCACTCTAAATTGTTCCTAGGTGTGAATGTGAGTGTGCATGGGTGTGTGATTGTGGCCCCTGCGACAGACTGGCGACCAGTCCAGAGGTGTCCCCTGCCTTCATCCATGAGTAGCCGGGTTAGGCTCCGGCAGCCCCGTGACCCCGAAAGGGACAAAACAATTTAGAAAATGAATAAGTGAATGAGTGCAGTGTGTGAGCATCCTAGAGGCATTTACGTATCACGTGAACACCCAGTGCGTGCCAGGATTGCGTGCAACCAATGAGGAGTGAGAATGAGCACCTTAATAATGACTAAGTGTGCGGCCCTGGTGCAGTGGAAAAGGGCAGTCGGCCTCTGATTGGAGGATTGCAGGTTCGATTCCCACCATGCCCGCCCATGTGTTGAAGTGTCCTTGGGCAAGACACTGAACCCCACATTGCCTCTGATGGAAGGTTGGCGCCAGTGTTCGGCAGCAAAGCCACCATCAGTGTGTGAATGTGTGACTGTGACTGTAAAGCGCTTCGGGCCTTCAAGGAAGGTAGAAAAGCGCTGTATAAGTATACACCATTTACCATATAAGAAAGTGCAGCGTAAGGGGACTGCATGGCCCAAGTGTGTGTAACGTACATTATCTTGACAAATACTTGATGATACATTGACCACACGCACAACAATGGTATTTTACATTGTTATCACATCCCTTAAGGAGCCTCAGAAATCTCAAGGGTACTGCAAGACACACCTGTGCTCCCTTTGAGATGCAGTGACTGCTCTCTAAAACCCCCAAGGGCCCGGAAAAGCCAAAAAACAACAGCACCCCCTGTACTGGTAATACAATATAACTCAAGCATAGCATGCAGAGTGCCCAGAAGTTCATCCATCTACACAGGTTCCTTTCCAGTGCTAGTCAAAAAAGACAGCAGCACGGTGATACACAGAAGCTTTTAAGGTGACAAAGAACAGAAAATACTTTCCTTCATTCATTTAATGAATGGAAATGTCCATGATCACAAATCCAATCTCTGACCTGGAAGATGCCTGCTTAGTACCACTCTAATCATTCTTTCCAGTGGTCTTTTAATTATGGTTACGCCATTTGGTGCACAAAATGTAGAGCAGCAGGAGTTGATTGAAACTTCACCCTGTTAGTGCAGAGCGTTCCCTCATTTCCCACCATCTCCGTGTTGACATAGCACATACTGTACGTCACTGCTACAAGCTCATTCTAACAGCATTCTTTCCTCTGCTACTCATTCACACTGATTGAAACAAAAAAGTACTCAGAAGTGTAATTTTAAGCTAAATTGTCCCTTTCTCATCATAAAATGTCCTAAGAGTCTGTCTTTAAACACCCCATGCGTCAGACCTGGAACATGAAGACAAAGAAGAGAGCTGTCTTACCTGGAGTGAGTGATCTTACCTGGAAGACTAATGGATGCATGATGGAAAGAGGTAAACTTGCAGTCTGATTCTTTTTGCATCATCCATGTGGATATGATGTTGCCACAGCAATAGTGCAGATCAGTGACACACTTTCCCTCTACATGGAAATCTTCCCAAATGTCTGTAAATTTATTTGACACACTAAAATGTGTCTGAGCTTCACTTGATGTCCTGTAATATTTCTAACTTGACCAGAAGACAGATCAATAAGGCTTATGAGAAAGGTGTGATCATTCCCTGAAGTGAAGCTGTTCACAATCTTTATCTCCAATGATCAGTAACAAAAGGCAATCCGTTTTATTGATGTCTATGCCAGGCTGATCCAGGTGGCAGAGATTATCCCACAGAGGCTGGAATTCGACACGTTTGAAACTCCAAACTATTAACTCTGTCTATGTGTTTGTAAAGTTGTAACCCTAACCCTACAGTCAACTCTAGGATTTTTATTAAGAACTCCAAGGCACATCTCATGTCTCTCTTCAGATTCCAGAGAAGGCATTTTGCTCAGGATTCACAGTGAAAGGTCTCAGTAAGTTCTGCACTGCTGTGTTTTATACTTTTAACAAATGTTCAGCTGTTTTCATGCAGATTTTCGATTGTTGCTTCATCAAACCTGTGTGCAGATTTAATCGCTTGGCTCAGGCAGATAAGCCGGCGTGACGCATCACAGGAATAAAAAGAGACTCAGAAAACAGGAAGCAGCGCATAGTGTAAAAAATCTGCTTTTAATCTGACAGATTTTGTCTTCCTTTAGGCAGAGTCCTGGTTTCCAACAATCATAATTTTTCAGGTTTTTTTATGTTTGATCTTTCATTTTCAGCTGACCTACAGCTTTAAACATTTGTCCTTACTAAAAAATAGGATCCAAATGAATGATAACTGTAAAAGAAAACCCATCTGTGCAAAAATCAAGTGCCTTGATTAGAGAAACTGCAGCATAAATTGGTTTCCAATGATAAAATTAAGTCTTTTTAATGAATGTAAGAGAAACTGCCTTTTCTTTTGAAAAAAACTCAAGAGATTTGAGAGTTACCCCCCTTAACCAGCTTAAGCGGCAGCTTTTCAAACAACTTCATATCACAGACGGCTTGTTTACTCATATGTACATGTTTTTACAGGACAGTCAATAAAGTGCACAGAAATGAACAGCTCTCTGCCGGAGTCCTCTGGCAAACTCAGACGTCTGACTGAGCTTTTTCCAGGCTGACCAGTGGACCCTTTGAAGCCTGAACAAAGCAGAAACAATGGGCTTTGATGGCCAGATCAGCGCCTGTGCTGCAAGACTTCACCATATGGTGCTTGTCCTCAGTGAGACCCATGCTGTTTGCCGCTGGCTTTCATTCCAACAATGAACCAGGAAGCAGAGGCAAGGCGGCAAATCCTTCAATACATGTCTTTGTTGTAACACAGCTTTCCTTACTGTAGATTTGCACAAGAAAAATCACCTTTTTACTGATTGTTTTGATCAAATTCCACTAATGAAGAGTTGAACTGCTTCAGATTAACTCTGCAATTGTTTTCAAATGCAGCAGCTAGCATCTAGCCAAATGGACATATTTGGAATATGAATCTTTAAGTTTTTATACAAAGTAAAGAGATTATTACAACCATAGGAATTAAAGGATTCAATAGGGATCTTGAAAGTGGGATTGAAAGATTTAACTGTGAAGCATGACTAGTTAGAATTCTTTGGCAGTTGGGCTTTCGGCCGATGACATCTTGCATGCCAGAGATGATCTTGGATCAGGTGCAGAGAAAAGTTTGGGTTTATCCTGAAAAAGATACAGATTAGACAGAAGAACAAACACATTTACATGTAGATAAAATAGCATGAATAATTGATTGCAAGAAACATTTTATTGCAATGAGTGCTTATATCAGAATGTCTAGAGATCAGGGCTTTGTGCAATAAGATAGCGCTGCGTGCACTGAGCTGCCGGGCTATTGAATGCACCCAACTTAGGGCTTGATCTATAAGAATGTGCTACTTGTCAGCTGGTTGCACCCATTATCAGGGCTTTTGAACAAGATGAAGCGTTGAATGGCAGCTGAAACACCCCCGAGTGGAGCTTGATAAGTGTTTACCTGCTGTTTGCATTTGAAATATCCTCCATAAGCTACAGTGGGGATCAAAAGTTTGTGCACCCCAGGTAAAATGTTCTATTATTGTGCAGAAAGAACCCAAGGAAAGATTGAAAAATCTCCTAAAGGCATCAGTTTACAGATGAGACATTCTTTTAATATGTCAAAAATTAGGCTTTAATTCCATCATTTACCCTTTCAAAATAACAGAAAACAAAAAAAAATAGCGTGTGCAAAAGTTTGTGCACCCTGCAGAGTTTATAGTAAGCCCCGCCCCCTTTGGAAAAGCTGAGAACTGACAGTGTCACGGATTGTTCACAATTATGGTTCGCAAAGACCAGGTGATTTGAATCTGAAAGATTATAAATAATCTGAGTCATCTGACCTTGTTCCAACAATCAGCATCATGGGTTCTTCCAGCAGTTGTCCAGAACAATAAAACTGAAAATAGTTGATGCACCAGTGGAAGTTAAAGCAAGATCTGGAAGATCAAGAAGATTCTCAGACAGAGCAGCTCACAGGACTGTGAGAAAAAGCAAATCCAAACCCACTTTTGACTGCAGCATCCCTCCAGAAAGAACTGCAGACTCTGGAGTTGTGCTGCACTGTTCTACTGTCAACAGATACTTGTACAAATATGATCTTCATGGGAGAGTCATCAGAAGAAAACCTCTTCTACGTCCTCATCACAAAATTCAACCTTTTGAAGTTCACAAATGAACATAGAAACAAGCCTGATGCATTTTGGAAACAGGTTCTGTGGACCGACCCGGTTCAGATGGAACTTTTTGACTGAAATGAGCAAATGTATGTTTGGAGAAGAAAGGAAACAGAGTTTCATGAAAAGAACCTCTGTCCAACTGTTAAGCATGGAGGTGGATCAATCATGGTTTGGGCTTGTATTGCAGCCAGCGACACAGGAAACATTTCACGAGTAGAAGGAAGAATGGATTCCAACAAATTTTAGACACTAACTTGATACCATCTGTGAAAAAGTTGAAGAAAGGATGACTTCTCCAAATGTTAATGATCCTAAACACACCTCCAAATCCACACTGTCTTACATTAAGAGGCAGAAACTAAAGATTTTGTAGTGAACTTTCCAATCAGCTGACCTCAACATCATTGAAAATCTATGGATGGACCTGAAAAGAGCAGTGAGTAACACCAAACACTCTGTTGCGAAGACTTGAGATCATTGAGTTTAAAATTGGAAGCGCAATAGGTTTGCACAAATCTGAAACCGGAGGAGAAACTTTAACTATATCCTTAAGTAACAATTTGATAGATAAGTTGGGAAAAAGACTCGGTAATTTAAGTCACAGCATCTAGCTATAAACTGCACACCTGCTAACGTGCTGCGGATACTGACACTGTGTGATTTTTAACATCTTTGCAATGGCAAATGAAGGCACAAGCAGAAGCAATCATAATAGGATACAAAGGGATGTGGAAAGAAAAACAAAAGGCAAATGATTTCTACGCATATTCAAACGACTTTAAAGTAGAGTGAGTCAGACCTTTTTGTATATAACGTTAAGATTTTGTGCCCATGAATGTAATGTGGTGAGAGAAAGAAATTATGGGAGACAGAAAGCTAAGTAATCCAATGCAAGAATGGCATTATATCATTGAATCAGAGTGACCTTTAATTATAATGTGAACTTCTGCTTCGCTGTTGCTGAAAACTGATTTGTTTGCGTGCCCATTTCTATTTCTTGCCCCAGTGATGTCAGTTTTACGGGAAAGATGTAAAAGAGCAGAACATGAACGAACACAT
Source organism: Oryzias woworae (assembly GCA_016861445.1). Taxonomy (NCBI): domain Eukaryota; kingdom Metazoa; phylum Chordata; class Actinopteri; order Beloniformes; family Adrianichthyidae; genus Oryzias; species Oryzias woworae. Next base: position 70,193 of record BOLG01001548.1, read on the forward strand.
TTGTATTGGGCTGGTCAATTTTCAGCCAAGCATTCTCCCTGATAGAAAAACCCCCAAACCGACAGAGGGAGCAGCATCAGTGAAAAACACAGAGCCAGAAGAACCCACAACAGCATCATAGAAGAACAACACGATCACAATCGCTCAACAACTTTGACCAGAAAACCAGGTCAGAACAGCAACCAGCATCCAGAGAAACCGAGTCCAGCAAACCAGGAACCGAGACGGCAAACTCCAATAGACAGGAAATGAAAGAACGCCCCTGAGAAACAACTCACAAAGTAAAATGTAGATGACCCAGCAGCAGACGCTCTGAAGGAGACATCCCGAATGCATTGTAGCTTACCAGGAGGGAGGAAGGCCTTCACCTAAACTGTATCAAGAACAACACCCATTCCAGCAGATAGAGGCACACCCACAAAACCAAAAGAAGACGTCAGCTTAGCAAGGGAAGAACCACAACCACCAACCGGAGGATCAATCTGGAGGGAATCATCCAGCAGGTGAAGAGCTTCGGGAAGCCTCACGCGATCCAGCAAAAGTCAACACAGAGCATCAGACAACAGATAGAAAATGGCTGGGCTAATCCTGCAACCAAAGAAATATCAAAACAGAACCGGGAGTCCGAACACCGAACAGGGGTCAACAAGAGGATGAATGGAAATGAACTTAAATGCCTTTGATAGCCAGGCACCACCCCCGGCGAGCTTTATCAGCTGATGGCGTCATGCTCTGAGGCATAATGCAAGGAAAAAGGTACAGCCGGGACAAGGCTGATAATGCTGGAAACGAGGCCAGAGTGAGGAGTTGATAAGTCAAAATCACCCGCTTTCTCCAGAGTACTTCCTGGTGGTGATGGGAAAAAGGGCCAACACGAAACGGAAAAGAGGGAGAAGCAAAAGGCCCAATTCTATAGCCCAACGCTTGAGACTCAGCAGCCAGGAACGCAGACACCACCTGAGAAACTTTAATAGCAAACTGCAAATTCCCACAAACATGCCCAGCAGTTCAGCCTCCAAAAGCGACCAGTGCACACTGTGCTGAGCCAAAAAAAACATCCTCGCTTGAAAGCATTTAAGATACTGGTTGAACAACACACAAGGTGGAGATCACCAATTAGAGCCAAAGAAGCAGCCGGCACCAGCAGAGAAACCAAGATCATGTCATTACCCTGAGAATCCGGGAGCAAAGCCAGGGACAAACTTGGGGTCAGAAAGGTCGCAAGATTGCAGGTTCAGTTCTTGGCTTGCTAATCCATGTGTCCTTGAGCAAGACACCGATCCCACATTGCCTCTGGTGGATAAAGGCTGGCATCTGTGTTCCGCATCTGAGCCGTGGCTCTGGTCCTTGGGTCAGTGTTACGCCCCTTTCTGTCTAGGGGGAGAGGGGCATAACATAAAGGTAAAATAATAAATATTAAAACAAAAAAAACACCAAAAAAGACATCTCCATAAAATGATAACAAATTTATTTACATCAATAACTACAAAAAGTGAAGCAAAAAGGCTTTAGGGTGAACCAAGGCCAAAACAACAAACAAAACCCCAATCTATATGAACACAAAAAAATCTTACCTGCTTATGAAAGAAAAGGGAAAACAATGACAAAACACTAACCTCCCTAGTCTAACAGAAACAGGAGAAAATGTGCACTAAAGAAAATGGCAGTTCACCCCTACAGCTTCATTTTACAACAGGGGTGTCAAACTCCAGTCCTCAAGGGCCGGCCTCCTGCTGGTTTTCCAGAAATCCTGCTCAATTTGCTGGTGATTACCTGGATCAGGTGTGTAGCCAATCAGGAGCTTCAATGGTTGGTTGGAAAACATGAAGGACACCAGCCCTCGAGGCCTGGATTCTGACCCCTGCTTTACAACATAACTAACAAAACCAAAGACAGAGTGGACCTGATCACTAAACAATAAGGTGCAACACAAACATAATGAGTGGAGAAGAGCACCGAGCTGCAGCGGAGCCGGGCTGCAGCGGCGAACGGCTGCAGCCAGGCTCCCTTCTCACCAGCCGAAGGTCCACGCAGTGCTTTTATGGCTGCCTCCATCAGCTTGGGTCCAATGGAGGCCACACCCTCCAGCACCACACCCTTTTTCTTTTATTTCTGCTTTTGCTTGGTTCATTTGGAAAACTCCACCTCATCTCTCTATGACACCTCTTTCCTCAGTAACATGTTTTACCTACATCCACTAGCCTCTTTCAGCAGCTGTTTTGTCTACAGAAAAATAATTTGTGTCTTTTAAATGTAATTTTAATAAAAGACACTTTTTTATGAACACAAACCTTTCTTTAAAGCATCAACTTATCTACAAACACTACACAGTATAATGTATTCATTCCTTTTCTAAACTGTTTTGTCCCTTTCGGGGTCACAAGGCTGCTGGAGCCTAACCTGGCCACTCTAGGGTGAAGGCAGATGTTGCTCCTTGACAGGCCGCCAGGCTGTCACAGGGATTACAATCACACACACACCTAGGGACACCAATGAACCTGCGAAGCATGTTTCTGGATGGTGGGAGGAAGCCGGAGTCCCCGGAGAAAACCCACACATGCACACTCCACACAGAAAGGTTTCCCATTGGTCCCCCAGCCAAGACTTGAACCAGGAACCTTCTTGCTGTGAGGCAACCACTGCACCACCATGCAGCCCACACAACAACGTGAAATATGAAATATTAATCAGTTTGAAGTTTTTACATTGTTGTTTGTGAGTCAATCACAACAACAAAATGAACCCTAACCCATATGTGACCTGCTGGGCGCTCATGTTGTGGGTGTGGTCAACGTTTTTCAGTCTGTTTTTCAAGATATTTTTTGCTTTTATTTTTGATGGGTTAGGGTTATTTTGGACCACCGTTTTAATTGAGTTGAATGCAAAATGCTTCCATAAAGATTAAAACTATTGATAAACAATAAAACAAGTAGATTAAAGTTTATTTTTCTTTCTAATAGGTCATGCATAGAAACACATGCATACATTAAAAAATGTACGTTTTGCCTGATTGTGTGTGTTCTTACAGATAAGTGTGTGTTGTAGTTATGAGTTTTAGGTATTTAGTCATTTGAGAGTGTGTTTGCTGAGATCAGTGTGAATAAATGCTAGAATTTACCAGTGCACATGAATGCATCAACAGTGAGCTCCAAAAGCGCAAATGGATTTGTCCACAAAGAGATGTATCAGCATAAAGTGGAGCAGGGAGCTTATGGGCCGCTAACCACTACGTCAAAACTACAAGCTTTTTCAAATGACAAGTTTTATCTGCTCCTGATTCAAAATGATTTGAATAACAAAAAATTCAGAAACTGAGTTTCAAGCTAAATTTCTTCACGTCCTCCATCATCAGAGAACATGTTAAAACCCCCAAACACGATTTTCTTTGGAGTGGGTTTTTAAAGCTTTTGAATTGAAGATATTTGTGGAGTGACTTCCTAAACCTGCCGATATGGCCACTTCGTCTGGTTTTAAAAATGTCCCTGTAAGTTCATGAGCACTTGGTTCCTTTGTAAGAACATTCTTCAGTTGGATTGACAATTAGTTTAGTTTAACCTGAGACATGTAGTGTTTAGGAATATTTACATCCTGGAAACATAGTCCTATCCTTCCAAGCATGAAGTATGGAGGCAGTCATTAATATTCAGTTTCTGCAGCTGCAAAATTATTCAAACTGTGAAAGCAGGATTTCTATCTACATATTGGTTTACATGCATATTTATATCAAAATCTCCAAATCGGTTCTGTTATTCACCAACAAACAAAACAATGACACAAGTTAAGCATAAAAGGGAGATCTGGAGGAGAAGTTGCCACTTTGAAAGACCCTCCGCTTTCCCAGATGTCACTCTGCCATTTGTGCCAGTTATCCTGAGCTGCATCCTCATCCAGCCTGCTGCATTGTGGTGGGCTTTGGCCATATTTCACCAGAGCCATAAAGCCTGTTGACTCTGCTTTCCAGATGATACACTGTATACAGATGGGATCATTTTTCTTCTCGGAGTTTCTGTCTCTGGATGTACTTTCCAATATTTACCCCCCCTCTCAATGCATCATCTAATAACCAACAGCTTGCTGAGACATGGAGGGAGCATTTATGTGGAAGGAAGGCGTTGTGTTCACTGCCTCAATCAATAGAGTGCTGATTGTCCATGTCATCTGAATTCTCGTAAGTATTGATAGTAAATGGTCAGAGGTTGACAGCAGAGGCAAACGCCGCAGTCAGTGTGTGGTTTACTGAAAAGAAATGACAAGGAGAGCTTTAGATCATTTAAGGATGGAGCCCAGCCTGTAGAGCCATCAGAGCTGTTTGGCTCACTGCCGTCTTCATTGAGAAGAACATTTATGGACTCAAATCAGAACCAGCTTCAAGTGAATAAAAAACCAGACAGAATATTTACATATTGACCTGAATTTGAAAAAAAAACAAAAACAAAAAACACATTTTAAACTTGAGAGAAAAATGAAAAAAAATGTGATTTTGAAACAAATATATTTTACATTAAAAGCTTTAACTTAAAAACTGTTAGTCAATGTAAACATATTTTGTTTATTTGTGAAAGCTGCTGTTTTCTATTTTCAGTTTTTGGTTTTGAATTGTTTTCCTCTTCACTTTCAGTCCTCAATTGACAGATTCAGTTCAAACTTCTGAGAGTTGGCCATCACTTCCGTGGAGGTAGAGCTTTGTGCCTGTTGCCTACCCGAACATGATTGACAGCCAGTGGTGAAGGTGAAGTCATTTCTGCTCCAGAACATTGGCTGCTGTTGGCATCGCCTGTGTCATGGACTGTTTTCAAATGTTCCAACAACAGACACTTCTTTGGAGTGGAAATGATGTCAACATAACCTCTGCCACCAGATGCCAATGGGCTCAAACCCCCACCCCCACGTAAAATCAGGCTCACCTCTTAAAAAACGGAGACGTTTACTCTACAGACTGTCTCCATTTACTCTATGGTGTGAGTTAGTTCAGACATGACTGCAAATAAGCAGTGTCTGTTGCTTTTCCCTTTGAGTTCAAAAAGCTTCAATATGGAGCAGAGATAACCAGACATGAATTAGAGATTTGCAAATATAGAACTCTCACTGTTGTAGCTGCACATCCTGTTTTATCTAAGTAGTTTCATAACATATAAGCAAGATTACATGGAATATGTTTATTGCAAACTTCAGAAGATTAGAAGAACAAGTGTTTGATGTGTGAAAAGAAGGAAGTGGTGGATGTGAAGGAAGGAATGAAGCCAACAGTCTATTCAGTGACTGTTATTAGTTATTAGGTGAAAATGTGTTCGTTGTTCTGACTTTGCTTGACGCAAAGACCCACTCTGATTAAAATAGTCTTTTTAACATGTTCTTGTGGCATTTGCGAGTGTTTCCCTGTTCAAATCGTTGTGAATCACGAGCAGATGAACAAAGGCTGTTTGAAATCAAGCTTTCTCGTTGGCTGGAAACAAGCTTCCTGCTCCGCTCCGCTCTGATGCTTCTACTTGCAGTCAAACAGATCCATGAACGTCTTTGTTTTCATTGTCTGAGCTGGAATCTGGATCTGCACTGTGCGGCTGGACAGCTCCATTATTGCTTGCAAATTTTGTGGCACCGGTAATGTTCGGTGGAGGTGGGAGGGGCTGTAAGAGCGTGTAAACAGAGAACTCTCATCAACGGGCAGAGGAAGGAGGGCTCAGTGGTCCCGCCCACAACTCAGAGGTGAATTTTCCATGCACTACTGCTGCACTGCAGAAAATATGACTTAAGAAACCACACAGGCTTTGGATGAGCTAAAAACTTCATACCATTCCGATAGAAGTAATTTTTTAAAAAAAATTGTCTGCTGAGCCAGCGTCTATTAGAGCCTGGCCATGATTGGGAGATATACAGTAATCCTAGTTAAAAGAGCCCATTTAAGGTAAATAAAAAGATAGATGGAGTGGGACTTCAAAACATCTCTAATAAGTATATTTCTTCTTTATTTGGAAAGAATCAAAGAGTTTGTTTTCTTTGTTCTGTGAGTGCATTTCATCCATCTGTCCATTTTCTTTCCCGCTAATTCCCCAGTCACTGAAGAGCAAAGGTGGGCTTCACCCTGGACCGTTCTCCAGTCCATTTCATGTGGTTTCATGCAGATTTCCCAAATGACCCAAAGTTCTGAGTTTCAGTAGAAGGAACTTGTCAAAGTGTTGCTCCTCATTCTGAGCATGTTGTGTCACGTTTCTCCGTCCAGATCAGAAGTTAAAACTCGAGCCCCCCCCACTGCAAGCGTGATGCAGTTGGGATGACTGAGACAAAGCAAATGTCCGACGTGTTCGTGTTCTACTGTTCTGAGCAGATGGACCACTAAGTCATCAAACAGCCATTCCATGCAGGCAGCTGCTTTGCAGCCTTCTGAAAAGAGCAAGTTTCTTTTCATCTCAGCCCTTGTCAGCAGTATGGTCTGCATTTGTCATTAGAGCTGTCAGCACACCTTCATGCTTTTCATCTCTTTTCTTTTCATCTTCTGTTTGCTTTTACCGTGAAGGATGATTCATGTGACCCCAATATTAAACTGAAAGAAAAGTTCCTGAATAACCAGTCTGGCCCGGTTTGGGAAAAGCTCTCCTAAGTTCTTCGTCACATGCTCAAAGTCAAGAGGGGTTCTTACAAGGCAGAGGCATGTAGCATCCTGGCTGTACATGCAACTTTAAATTCTCTGTGGTGAGAAGTGAGAGAAGTTGAATCGTTCCTCCTATCTGCTCCGTTTTGCATCAGAGACTCAGCTTGACTCGGGATGGAAGAGAGCAGTCAGCTTTATCCTGGTCCCGTGCTGCTCTGCTTCCACTAAGTGGAGGTCAGGGGGAGGTTCAATTTGACGTGTCTTCCTGGATATTGGTGCCTGGTTTTTCTCCATGTTCAGCCGCTGCGCTTCATGTTAAGCCTAATTACAGACACATCTCTGTCCAGCTCAGCACATGCCTAAACAATCAGTTACGCAAGACTTCCCTCAGTTTGCCCAACTTTGCTCAAGAACGTCCCAGCTGAGAGAATTAGCTCAAAATCTATGAAGCAAAGAAACAAGAGAAACTAGGGAGAAAAGAAGCTGCAGCGTTTTTTTAATCTTCAGAAGCACTGATTCTTTATTTGATTTGAGACAATTTTACACAATACTGTACATGCTGCAGCTAAATTACAGTCATCCATTCATGAGAAAGCAGAACATCTCAACTGCAACAGTAAAGCAAACACAACTGCCGTGGAGTTTTTCCAGAATCTGAGCAGGTTTTTGTTTTACTTTTACATCAACTTCATCCATCCAGCTACATGATCAGTACACATACGTGACAAAGTCCTCCAATTGTGCACAGGCATATTTCTTCAATATGAAACCAGTTTTAGATTATCTCATTTAGTTTACATCAACTTTGAGTTTCTGTGTTTTTAATAAGTTCCTGAAGCGCTTTTCCCATGATAGAGGACATTTAGGATAAGAATTGCATCTCTGAATATTTCTTTATAAAAATCTGGATTAATCAGGAGCTAACGAAAGCCTGTAGCAGTGATGTAGGTGTTACAGTGGGCGGGGCCACCAGCTCTGTGCTCCGCTCCATTCTGATGCATCCACCTGCAGACAGACAGATCCATGAACATCTTTGTTTCCTCGTCTGAGCTGGAATCTGGATCAGAACTGGACAGCTCTGATATTGCATAGCAGAGGGTCTCCCTTGTTGTCCTTCAAAAATCAAACATGGACGGCTTCAGGACAGAGAGAGTGTTGTTTTACAATCAGGAATAGGTTAACCTCCTTACATTCGTTCAACCACTCTAACTCTTCCATGGTATACACAATTCACAAAATTCTGAAGTGAGGAAAAGCAGCTTTGTGTTGTTCTGCAACACTTTACAGTACTGGAGTGCATTTAGTGTAAACCAGCTGGATCTGTCTTTCCATTTTGCAAAACCCTACATTATTTTTCATGTTTGACTTTTTGTTCTTGCAAATTCCGATGTCAGTCCAATGAGACGGCCATGGCTGTGATACTGGGCTATAGAAATGAAACTGAATTGAATGAAGGCAGCATGTGATCCAGCACGAGGACACTTCAGTACCTCTGACCTGTGGACATTCATATCATGTCCAGCATCACTTTTGCAGCCATATGAAAGTGCAGACTAATAATAGTTCTCATCTCTCTCTGTTCTGACTGAATGACCTCAGGGTCACACAGGTGACACACCTGCCTGGACTTCCTCATCTGACATAAACGCTGACATTTCTTTCACTTTTTGATGAAAGCTCTTGATCAATTTATAACTTTTGTATTTGCTTAATGCCAACTGTCTTATCATGTGCCACCTGAGATAGCATCACCTGAAAATCTAAAAAGCTAGAAAAACTTCTTTTCCTTGTGAAAACAAAAGTCTTAATGAAGGCGGGGCTGAGTTTTCTATTTTACTCAGTCATTCATAAATGGACACCAGAAATCGCTCTCCTATCTTGGAGAGTTTTTGCAAAACATTTTAATGTTTTACAGAACACTTCCAGGATGCTTTGAAATCCTGGTAGTCTCAGCTCTGAGATGAACACAGAGCCTTTTTTAGCTTTTATCTTAACCGTGAATACACTTAAGGAGTTTATCGGGGTGTCAGGAACTAAATCTTTCATTCACAAAAAGCTCCACTTTTGGTGGAAAAAATCCACAAACACAACAGAACTCAACACAGCATTAATAAAAAGAGCAGGATTCCTGTAATGACTTACACTAATATTTTCTTGTTTTTCCAGTTTAATCAAATAGGTTTTTTTTTGCTATACAAAGAGTTATGAAGATCATGGATATTAATATGTGCATTTACATGTTGGGTTTCAAGGTCAAAGCAGAGATCCACAGCTGCATAGCCTTTAGATTCTCAAATTTGTTTGGCAGATTTGAGCTTCTTGCTGATACGAACTTTGCACTAAGCCGTCCTCGCTGTTTGTTATGTTCACCACACTCACCAGAAGCTTCACATTTCTCAGTCTTACTCTGATTTGAAGAAACAGGTTTGGGGTTTGCTGTGTTGCTTTAGGGATGAGCCAAAAGCATTGGAAAAGTTTAACCTTGTTGGTGCAACCTTTAGTGGATAATTCGATTAAATTGCAGCTGTAAAGTCAAGCTGGTGCGTGGGGAAGTTGTGTCCAAACTGTTCTCACACATTTGGTCCATGAAATTGTCCAAAGTCTTCTGATATGCTGATACATTTAGAGTTATTTTCATTAGAATTTAGAAAATTCAGAACTTGAAAATTAACCCCAGATCATTATACTCCCTCCACCAAATGTGCAGCTTTTTTGGAAGCCGTTTCCACTGCTTTAGAGTCCAAAGTGGACAAAAGGAGCGTTGCACCTTTCTGCAACACCTAACTAACATACAGTTAGAACCCGTTGAAATTTGACAGGTTGCAGTGGTTGAAAGAGTGTGTTACTGAGAACGAGAGCTCCAGTCTTACAGCTTTATAATGCACATTACTTTTGACATTAAGAAAGAATGTATTTAGTAAAACATATTCAAAAAATACAAATAATATGTTACTGTTATTGAACAGTGTAAGACATGTTCTACAACCCTAAAATATCTTTTTATTTATACAAAAAAACCTAAACTAGCTTTATTAAGACATAGAAATTGGCTTAAATCATCTTTTGAAAATAAAAGTCCCTCCATTTGGAAACAAGTCACAACCTGAGATTAAATGTTGGGTTCTTCAGAGTTCCTGCAGCCCCCCTGCCGCTGCTGTGTGTGTTTATGTTTTCTGGTTCAGAAGTGCAACAGATCCTCTCAGTAAATCCTGCTGCTGACTGTATCTTCAAACGTGCACATTTTTGTGGAAGCAAAACAGAGAGAAGTGCCGACCAAAGCCCAGCTGTTTCTGCATAATCTGTGGAAGTTTTCCGTGCGTCAGAGTTTTACAGAGCCAGAAGAATATAGAAGTGTTGTGGGATGTAAATCATGGTGGAATATGGTGGTAGACCTTGAGAACAGATGAGTGTTAAACTCTCCCCATGACAGCTGGCGCCCCCAAAATACGGCTCAGCCATCCCATCCCTCCTCAGAGAAAAGGACACAGCTTGATGAAACGCTGACACAGAGAGTGCAGGTGGTGGGACAGTCCTGGACTGACTAAACTGAGACGAACAGAAGGCAGGCAGACGTAACAGCATAGAGATAGATGCCTGATGCTCCTCCTCTGTTACAGCAAACACCAACGTTTTCAAACTTTAGAAATGCAGAGAAAAAAAAGATGCTCAGCTGTGTGGAAACCTTGTTCTCTCTGCCTTTCACAGGTTCCCATCGTTTTGCAGAAAAATGAGCTGCTGTAATTTTTGTGAGTGCTTTTGTGCACAGATGCAGCTGCATATTTGTTTTTGCATGTGTCCTTCCTCTCCCTGTTGTTTTGGTATGACTGAGTGATCTGCAGCTGAGTAGTCATCCATAAAGAGACGTTCCTTCTCCTTCCAGCTGTCGACTCTCAGCTAAATTCATTCAGGCTTGTGCAGGCACAGATCCAGGGGTTCAAAGCAACACAAACAACAATCATCGGATTACCAAAATGATGCAGGAAAGCAGAGATCTGCTAGTTGCACTGATACCAGAATGGGAATTCTGCAGTTAATAATGTCAAGTTTGAGAAGCATCGTCAAGCTTTTTATTGAGTAGCATCATTAAAATGAACAATTGCTCTTGAGACTTTGCAGGCATTCTGTTTTACCCCCAACTCTGCGGTAATACAAAAGCATTGTTCCTGCAGTCAAGTAAGAAAACACAAGCACGTGCAACATAAATTCATTGGTTAAAATCTATTAAAAAAAATTAACATATTCTGTATTTCCAGAGTAAAAGTCACGTCAGAGTAAAGGAGCCAAAAAATCTATAAGAAAGAAACAAACCATCCATGTCTCCCAGAGGTCTCCCCCGTGTCAAGTACATCGTCCAGATCTAAAACTGAAGCAGTCAGACCCCATGTTTCCTCAAACAAACCTTGTTCACCGTAAATATAAAATATTTCATCAAGTTTTACTTTGAAAGTGCAATGGAGTTCCACCGGTTTCCTGTTTCCCTGGCTTTTTACTGCAACATTTTACCAACACGACCTTTACCTTCTACTGCAGGAGCTGCACCTGAATGACTGCACTTTCAGCGCTACTTCCATCTCTCTGTTACCCAGTTTGACGACCTGCATGACTTCAAGGAGGAAAAAATTAAAATGTCATGATGCAAATAAAAAAATGTCAAAGTTCAGGAAGAGAACATCAGATTTCATGGTTTATTTTGGACGGCATTTCTTTTGTGTTGCCGTCTGTAACAAAAACTGATCCACTAACCTACAGTGTCCTCTAGTGGTTGTTAGTGGGAAACTACTGCTAAAGGGCAACCGGTTGTTATTAAAATAAAAAAAAAAATATGAGCCTATTTAAATTTCAAAAAATCACAAATTAGTTTAAATAGGCTTAGAGTTTAAGTCGCACCCCTGGAGAAACCATGTGTAACAGTAGAGAGTCAGTCTCCGTACAAAATGCAAAGTGGATTTGGAACATGGGAACAAATATCACAATCATATTTTGAGGAAGACTCCTCGTTTTGCCTGTAAATAGCAGATTTTTTTTTTTTTTAAATCAAAGCCTCTTTCTCAGTCTCCTCAGTGTCTCCTTCTAAAGACATTTGTTTTTTTTTAAAGACTTCTGTTAGCATGGAGATTTGATTTTGGGGGTCAGGGTAGCTGCTGTAAAAGGTAGTAGACATGAGAGGAGATTGAATGACCTCACATGCGTCAAAAGTGAGTCACAGACGGACATGTTGGAGAGAATCTTGTAGTTTTCCAAAATAAAACTTCCTTTTAGTATCAGGAAATAATCTGGGTTAATGTACGTTTTTGGGTTTTTCATCTGAGACCTGGAACCAAGTGACCCACTGACAGTGTTGGCTAAGTTACTTCTAAAAAGTAATTGATTATAATGATTATAATGAAACATACACACACACACACGCGCACACACACACACGCGCGCACACACGCACGTGCACACACACACGCGCGCACACACACACACAGGCACCCGCCCCTGCAGAACACATTGAGCACAAACTCATATTGACTAGTGGCGTTGAGCTGAGAGAAAAAGAAAGAAAGGATGAATGAATGTAGAAATAATCGTCTCAGAGTCCCAGGAAGGAGTGGACTCTTGTCTTTCCCTCCAAAGAGCGACTTTAGAGTCGTTTCTTTCCTAACAGACACATCAGTTCACGGTGTGGATCTCTGCTCTGCTGATCACCTGCTGCTCTGTGGAGATGACAGGACTCCTTTCAGGACAGCGTCTCTTTTCGTCTCATCTTTGAGTCAGTTTGGAAATCACTGCGACTGCAGCAATGAGTGCATGACTGTACTTTGACCGATCTGTGACTCTGCGTGCACGTGCGTGTACGTATGCACCAATTACTCCGTTTAGTTTAAAATGAATCTGCGATTTTGTTTCATCTTAAAGAGAAAATGTCAGAGCCTACAAAACCTAAGTAATGAAGTAACGAGGGTTTCTATAGTCCAGTAACTGGTATTAGTGACAGAAATTTGAACTGTAATTCATTACGTTACTCTGTTACTAACAAAAGTAATGACATTACAGTAATTCATTAATTGTAATCTGTTACCCCCAACACTGCCCACCGACTGGTCTGTGGCCCGAGGGTTGAAGACCACTGCTTTACTTGACATTTGTAGGTAAATGGTTAAATTTCTAGTGAATTAACTGTGTTAAAAAGTGTAAAGCTTCATGTAAAATTAAACTACATGTACATTTTTCAAGTTTAAAACAAAACGAGATATTGAATATTTTCAAAAATGGTTCTAAACCCTTTCAACATATAGATCACCAGAAGCCATTTATTCAGTTCAAAGCTGATAAAAACATGTGCGGTCTGAGCCTCTTTGTGGGGAAGAACTCTATACAGAGGAGGGTCTTAAGATCTTCAGACAGACTGATTCACAAATGATGGAATGGATGGAAGACAAATTGATATCAAATTTTCCTTAAAAAATGCAAAAAGATCAAAAAGAATGATGTTGTAGCTGATTTGTCTGAGTGTTTACCTGATTGGGACTGTGGTATTTTAGCCTAACGCAATCATGTTGAAGAAATATTGTTGAATCTTTTTTATCCAATAGGTCAATTGAGAACAATTTCTCATTTACAACGATGACCTGAGTTGGCTAAACAGAACGACAGTGCAGTGTAAGTTACATACACAAATAAAAGGTGGCATGTTCACACATCAATATTTACAATAAAAAGTCTGCAGGAGGCACCAAGGTTCTGTTTACAGTGAAAAAAGACAGAAGGAGACGCATCAAAAGAAGAGTTTTTGAAGCTGATCTGGGGATGATGTTGCCATAATCCAAGACAAGACTGTCATTTTATCAGATGATTGCAGAGTGAGCGAATGAGGATTTATTTCTGTACAGAAAACCAATTCTTGGTTTAACCTTCACTACTATTGTGTTAATATGAGAATCAGAAGTAAGTCCAGTGTCCAGCCACACACCCAAGTATTTATACGAGCTGAACGGTTTCTGTGAAAGATTGAAATGCTTCCCTCACAAGGTCTCTGAGCTGACTGATAGCTAAAATCTTACATTTCGTTTTGCTTGGATTGATCTGAAGGCGTAGACTGGAGGCCTGCTGCAAAACGTTGAAACTATTTTGATATGCCGTCTGTACAGCAGGGCTGGGTGTGTAAAATATAGTGTCATCAGCAGAAACATGGAAGAGGGACTTTCCAGCAGCATGAGAAGTTTCATTTATGTAGATTTGAAACAACAATGGTCTCAAGATGGACCCCTGAGGCTCCCTCTGTGGTGGTTTTAAATCCCAGCTGCACCAGAAGGCTCCTAACAACCTTGAGGCTCTTTCAGATTCATGCAGGTCAGAGGGCACCCTTAAATCTGCACTGATTCTCATTTACTCAGAAATACAATTTGGAGCTCTAAGAGCTCTCCCTGACATTTTAAAAACACAATTTTTATTGGCGTGGATCTTTAAAGCATGGATTTGCTATGATGTAATCCTAAAAAGGACAGCTTTTCATCAGGTCAGTTTGCTCTCCTCTTCTCAGCATCATCATAACTGAAGCTTCTTGAGCATCAAGTCGCTGTTTGAAGTGGAAGCCTGTCTGAAAAATGAAAAGTCCTGAAAACACGGAGGACTAAGTCCTCATGCAGGCATTAGCAGACTTTAGTGTTTCAAATATTATAATGGATGAATATCCTGTTGGCCTGAAAGACCTTTTTCCTCCCTGAAGGTTGCTAGAAAGATGGACATGGACTTTAGGAACCGTATAGGAAGGCGGCCGAACGCCAAACCAATTGGACAATTTCAACTCAACGTGCTGCACTCCTGACAGCCTCAATGCCTGAATCATTCTGTTGATTATGTTTTGATGACCGTGGAAAAACTCAATGTCCAACATGAGAAGTCATGTATGAAGAAAAACATCATCTGTCTGAGAGGCACAAACAGCGCGCCCAGATGGGCGGAAGGTCATTTATTTTGACAGATATTACACTTTCAGTGTATTCATTTAGACTGATCTCTGTTTTCTGTGAAAGCTATTTACCTCCCTTCATACAACTCTGCTGGGAAATACACATTACTGTCTAACAAGTTTGCAGCATCTGGATGAATGGTCCAAATATCCCCAATGCCAGCGGTTAGCTTTTACGCCGGTGCAGGTGCCCGAGCTGATGGGCTAATTCGAGTCATTACATTGCACAGAAACGGACACACATAATAAAAGGTGTTTCATGTCAGAGAGAGAAGCGCATAGGACCAGGGGAAATAAGCACATCTGCCCCGGGTCAAAGAGACACAAGAAGCACGTAATAACACTCCATCAGTGGACGCCGGCGCAGCAGCCCGCCACTTACCCCTGACACTGCCAGGGACAGCTATAGGCGTCAACAGAGACAGAACGCCTGAGTGGTCAATACTGACTGCACACCCCAGAGCCTGAACTTGTGCCAGTCTTTGTTTGTGCAGAAAACCTTTTGATTCCAGGCAACAAGGAGGCATTTTTAGCATTAGCCCCTGCTAGCATCGGCATCCCAGATCAAAGTAGTAATCAGGCAAGGAGAGTAAAAATCTGCTTGTTTCCAGCTGAACGGGCAAGAGGGGAGACGCTGCGAGGAGCCGCTCGATGGCATCGATCAGAGTGAGCCATCTGGATGTTTGAATCGAAGAGGGAGCATAGCTCTCTTTTTTTCTTCTCTTTTCTCAATCTGAGTGATGGTAACATTTTTCTAGAGGTCACATACACGCTTAAGAATTGTCCAAACTGCAAACACTGAAACTTCAGCGACAAAAAAGAGAAACCTTTGCTTCTATTCATGTCATGAAGAAAGTTTTGCAAAAGCAAAGTTTGGATTCTAAAGCCTGGTGGTCAAGTCCCCTCAGATCCTGTTGTGAGCTTTTTAAGGCGTTCTCAGTGGTCTTTTAAATAGGAAGGTGCTGCTTTAGTCAAAAGGAAAAAACCCTGCGTCATCTGCTAGAACATAGTTTCTGCAGAGCGGCAGGAGTGACTGTTGCCATCCCCACTTCCCATCATCCATCTGCTTACTGCCCCCCCCAACCTCCCTACCAATGCAACAATGAGTAAAGTTGGAGCTACGCAGCCGTACTGTTGTGAGCCAGATAGAAAAGATGGTCATGGATCTGTGTGTCTGCACGTGCACCTGCAGAGGAGGGTTCTGTGTTGTCCTGCTCCTGTTTTCTCTTTAGATGCAATTGCAAAAAGATGTTAAAATTCCATTCATAGAGACTGACTACTCAAAACATGTTTTTAAATCAAAATAAAGTCAGGTCTCATTGGTCTGGTTTCTGCAACAAATCAATCAGTGATTGAAGTTTTGACCCATTTATGGATTTCAATCCAAAACTTGCAAATTACTTCTAAAGATGTGCATAATAAGTCACAACTAACCCTTACCAAAAATGGAGAAAGACGGGGACAAAAACAGAACAACATACCTGAGCAAATACATTGATAAAATGTTACAATAAGGTAGTTTTGGATTTAACAAGTAACTTTAGAGATAAAAGAATAAAAAACGTGGTGGAGCCAGATTTAGGCATCTGTTGTAAAAATGGAATATTTCCATTCTAGTTTAGAAAGGTTTTGCTATAATCCACCTAGTTGGTATTTGTTGAACTGATCGTGCTTATGGCATTAATCTTTTTTCAACCTGCTTCAAACAGGAAGTGTTATTTTTCCCTCTGACTTGCGTCCACTATAGGGTGCATACAAAGTCTGAAGATTCTTTAGGAAATTGTGTCAGTAGAGGAGTACAAAACCATCCATTTTTCAATGTAAGGCATATTTAGGATTAAAAAACTTGAAATGAAAAGAAAAACACAATTTCTTTTTTTTCCAAGTTTTATCAAGATCTCCTTGGAATAAAAAGCTTTGCTGCTGAACAGCTAGATACACCATAGTTTTACAGGTTTCAGGATATTTCTGATTCTAAAGAGGAGTCTAAATGAACAACAGTGATGTTTATCTGCTTCACAGCATCCAGGAAACATTTCATGAATGAGATGCTGACACCGAATGCTAGGATGAGACAGAGCACTGAAGGCAGATGTGTTGGGTGGGCACGGTGGACTGGGGAAAACACGGACTGACTCACAACTGCTGGAGCCCTTCCTGCATCCTGAACAAAGTAGTTGCATCCTCCAACACCTCTATCGTCATCGGCATTTGAGGAAACAGGAACAGGAAGCGTGGGGTTGTGCTCAATGACAGAAACATTGCTAAAAATAAAATCATATTTTCCAGATAACAAATTTGTTGTGAAAGTGCTTGTCAGTGTTGTGGTTTTGCTTTGGTCTGTCTGCCTTTGCTTTAGGTCTGACCAGCCCTATTTAAAAACAGAAGCAGAACACTTCCCTGTCTTTGCTGCAGTCGAGGCCTTTGGAGAGCCTCTTTTCAGGTCCAGAACCTGGTCCAGAACCTGGTCTAGAACCTGGTCCTGGACCTGGTTCTGGGAGCTGTGGGAGTTGACTGGTGCTGCCTGCACACACAGAAAACAGAAATCCTCCTCTCAAATCTTCTATGAGAGACTCTCTCCCTCTTTTATTATTGGAGGCTATTATGCAGCTTGATATTGTGTCTCTGTTTATGAAAAGTAATTTGAATGCTATTTTCAGGCGCAGAAATTGGATTTTTTTTTTTGAAGAAGTGGAGATCTTCATCTTACAACGAAGTGGACTTCTCTCCCGCTTAGCAACACACACACAGGCTAAATTTAAATCAGTCGTGAGCAGTTGCTTAGCAATCCAGTTAGTGGCGTACAGTAAGGGCGTCCGCGCAAGTTATTGTATGTAACCGCGCTCCCGTTGGTACAAATGTACTCCACTTTATTCTCCCATCACAGATGCATTTAAATGCTAAGTGGTTTTCTTGACGGGAGAGTCCACAGAGACGAGTGCAGACAGGTACTGAGGGGCAGCTGGAGCTGGGAGGAGGAGCAGGAGATGATGTGTCTTTCCTGTCTGGACCTCACAAAACGCAGAGGCGTTGGTGGCGTCTCTGTGCCCCCCGCCCCCCTGCTGCTGCTGCAGTTTAGTTTTACATTATTTCCATGTAATTATGCTGCAGTTTTGACTGCAATGAACTTTAAAATCAACAAGTGGGATGGACTAAGACTGCAGTCGACCCAAGAGTGATGATCTGAGTTATAAGCTTGAATTTCATCAAATAAAAACATGGTAGAAAAGATGATACGGTTCAGGAACTAAATGTTTGATCCCTTGTTGATATTGTAGGTTTGACACTGAAAAGCAAACTAATTGTCTGTCGTCCTAACTGTGGGTTCATTTGAACAATAAGAAATAAAATCAAAAAGAAAATCAAGAAATTGCCAATGAAAATGTTTATAAATGTATCTGTGTTTCGCTGAGGGAAAAAAGGATTTGATTTTCTAGTAACCATGAAGAGTTCTGGTTCACACAGACCAGTTAAGCCCAATTCTTCCCTTCACCCACCACTTCTCCCTTCCCCTACATCTAGCCCTTCAAACGGAGAGTTGTGGAAAAATAGTGTCTCTGATTCAAAATCTCAAGAAATCTTTCAAAAATAAATAAAGCCAAACATTCTTGATTACATTTCACTTTGTATATTATATAGCTGCTTGCTTCTCTATCTTAACTACTGCATTGACATATGGGTAAATACCTATAAATCTTCACTAAAGTAATTATAAATATCACAAAAATGAGCAGTCAGAATTCTTCAGAAAGTAGGAGTTTTTGGAGCATACTAATCTTCTTTTTTACAATCAAAGTGACTAAAATTGCAGTGCCTAGTTTACTGTCAAACAGAACAAACACTATAAAAAGCATTTAATAAAAATGGGACCAATATTACTGATATCTGCCTGGACTCTGACCCTGATTTAACTTTGTGGACTTTTAGCTGAGCTTTGCTCCAGTCTGTCTGTCTGCTCGTGGAACCAGCCGTCTGGCGGTTTGTGACACGCACGCATTTAAGTGTTTGTCAACTAATGTGAACTTGTCCTCAAACACACATTTACAGACTCAAACATATATGAAGAATATGCAGACAAATTCCTGCACACATACATACAGTTACATATATTTGTGGTCAAACATGTACTATAACTGCACACAACATATGTCTGTTATGATGCAAGGGTGCTCTCATGAGTGTGCTGTGTGCTTCCACAATAGACGATGTGGCTGCAATGGCAGTCCTCCCCCAGACAATCCAACACCAGCCACCCAGAAACAGGGTTGGTGGAGATTCCCCGACTGAACCCTCCACCACCAGGAAGCAGGAAGGCACAGGGGAACAGAGTGTGCAAACACCAGTTCAGGCAAAGACTCTTCCCCAGTAGGCCTCACCCAGAAGCCCCAACATCCCACGACGAGGTGTCTGCCACCGTTTGAGAGTCCTGAGCACACCACCCACCAATCCAGAAGATGAACCAGGGCCACAGAGGAAGGTGTCCTTAAAGTACTCTCAATCCTAGTGCAAACCTAGCAGAGAACAGAAGCAACAATCCCCCCCCAATTCACCTAGGAAAAGGATGCTGACAACAAGCAGAGGTTCCCAGCAGAATAGAAAAAAAGGTAAACCAGGACTCACCGGGCTCCAGTAGGGTTGGGCAGCATAATGTGGTTCTAAGAGGAGAAGTTGCTGAATTCAGTTCCCCGTTTCAGTGCTTCGTTTCTGTTAAGGTATATTTGTCTTAACCAGGACATGTCAGTCACTTCTACTCTGTTCAGTACTTTAAAGTTCTAGCCAATCCCTTTGCTTTCCTGCGATAGTGGGCGGGCTCATATAAGACCAGTGATTGACGGGGCGAGTGCACGCTTCCAAAATGCCAAAGCTGAAGCACTTGAAGGTCTGGCTGCATTTCACAGTGAAAACTGAAAATGAAGCGATGTGCAACAAGCGCAGTAAAGTGATCTTGTGAAGCAGACGTAACACCTCAAGTCAATACATGGGATTGCATTAAATGCTGAAAATTGTAGGGTCTTTCACTGCCTGCGGGGAGAAAAAAGTGAAGTCACACCTACTGCTAGCACATCCTCTGGGGCTAGCATGAACTATTTGGGCCTAGAAAAACCAGGTGAGGAGGACCCCGGGGCTGAAACATCACTGATGGAGACAATTGCGACAGCAGCAGCAGTCACTGAATGCCTCATGCTCCGACGTGAACAAAACTTGCCCACGTGGATTGAGAGCGTATACACAACATTTTTACTTCGATGTGTTGTAAACAGGCGTATTACACTGACTGAAAAGAAGATGAAAAAAAGGGAAAGAAAAGCTTCAGACAGTCCGTGGAGTCTGCTCCCGTTTGCCGCTGCTCTGCTTTGGATTTGAGAAGAGGTATGCATCATTTTTATTACTGAAGTGCTGAAATCAGAACTGAATAGGAACCGAAACAAAAGAACCACTTTGGCACTGGAACAGAATAAAACCCAATCGGTGCCCAACTGACTGAACAACTGTAGAAAATGTAGAGGATCCAGCACACCAAAAAGTGAAGAACAAAAGCAATGAGATGAGCAACTCAGACGTGAGAGGATGCCAGATCCTAATCACTGTGTGAAGATAGAAGAACCAGAGTAAAGGAGCCAACAACCAATGGAAACAGGTACCTCGATCATACAAGGTCCAGTTGAGACTTTTAGTTTGTTTGTGTGTGCAAAGTCTGTTGGTGTGTACTGTTTGTGTACCTGAAGAAATCTGAAACAAAACGGGTGTTTTTGAAAGTATGCAAAATATTTTAACAGTGGTAAATTTCTGAAACATGCATCAGTATTTGTTAGAGTCAAAGAGGGACAAACTGTTTTTCTTTTTAAATATACACACTTTTAGCAAGCTAGAATCTCTTAATCTATGGACTGTTAAATACTTTGAGAAGAAATATAAAAGCACAGGGTTATAGTAACCCCTACAGCTTTGTTTGCGATGCACATTCAAGCAGCCACTTGCAATGAAAAGTCTATCTACAGTAGAAAGAGAAGAACCGTCTCCCTCCTCGTCCAGCGTGGACACTATGGGCTAAACGCACATTCAAGAACCCACGTTTAGCCTGTTTTTGAACGCTAATCAAATGTGTTCATAGCGTAACTCAAAAAGATGCAACATACAGCATGTGGTGGATCAGGCATGTGGTGGCCCCAGCAACTGGGGGGGGGGGGGGGGGGGGGGCAGCTGCAGGATTAACAGTTAGATCACAGTTTTTCTGCAATCACACCTGCAGAAAACACACACAAAAATCGTTATTAAACAGGCCTGCTGACAAACAACCCCCCCACCCTCTTCGTCTCACAGAGGTTCACTCACCAATATGAAGGCTCTAAGCTGGCGTGGCTGAGAAGTGTCCTCTTTCCTCTCAATTTCATACCTGAAGTCCTCCTGGCGAATCCCTAACAGGCTGACGGGAGCTGAGCTTCCTCTGGTGTACCAGCATTTGTGAACGCCTGTCAGACACCAGCTGCTTCCATGTCAGACATCCACAGATGTTGTAGTAGAAGGATGAAGAGGCAGGTTTCCTGGTTACAGGGTCGGACACCCCCTGCCAGGAAAGATCGCATCCCCAGCAGAGGCCGCAAGCTAACAGCAAGGTTTTACAGTGCATGTATGAGCTCTGCTTCAGGTCATCTCTGAAGCAGATCAGTCTGGGAGCAGCAGGCTGCAGCGGAGCAGATGTACGGCTGAAGCAGGTCAGCTGACGGTCAGATGTGGTTAATTGCACACGAGGACACAAGCTTCTCATTTCTTCCTGTCTTTCTGACCTTTGAGAAACTGTGACACTGACTGAAAGAGAAAGCAAAAATGCAGAATGAATTCAGGTTTTTCTTTTGGAGACATGGATTTCAAATGAAAGCAAACCTGATTTCCAAATGGCCTCACATACTGTATGTTCCAACTATTACCCTGAAAGAGACGCCAGGCTTAACCATACCCTTTCATCTTACACTTTGGGGGCTCAAACATTTTGACTAATCTTTTTATTTTTCAATAGCATTTATTTCAAAAAAGGGATATGGAGTCAGAAAATAAAGTATTTTTGAAACATTAAAGCCACTTTAATCACATTAACTACAGAAAAGACAAATATCCTTAGTTGTAAAAGTGACTGCAGTGCAGCTACTGTTGCCTAACATGCGTGCTGTAGAATTCTCCACTCTATTTTTGGTCATCTTTTTTACTTATCTGTTTCTGAATAACTACTATATACAGTGGAGGAATTAAGCAGTAGAACTATTTCTGATTTTGTACACTTTCTCATTTAAAAAGAACTGACAGCCATCATCTTAATGGTAGGTTTAATTGAACAGTGAGATATTGAAAATACAAAAAAAAATCAAGAAACTGACTCCAAAGACTTTGCTGAATAGCTGATGGTTTGTAGTCCGTTCTGGTCTTGTGCAGGTCTACACTCTTCTCCTTTCAATCCACTGAAAACTCTTCAGTCTCTCCATGTTGGAGAATTTGGAGTCTGACTGATGGACTGTCAGTGTTCAGGTATCTTTTGTACAGGTGATCACTTCAAACAGGTTTCTTTCATTCAGGTGACAGTTGGTCAGGAGAGTCCAAGGCCCAATCCCAATTCTTCCCTCTCCTTACCACTTCTCCCTACCAGTCCATTTGTGAAAGGGGCATTTGTAGTGAAAGTGGTGTCTGAAAATAGTTTTTCAAGGGTTACCTGGAGGTGGAGGGATACAGAACCCTCTGAAGCGAGGAAGTTCCACGTCGCGCTATGGGCCGGCTGAGAAGAGCTTTTCTTCACGTGGATGTGCTCTAAAGCACAGAAGTTTACATTTAAATGTAAGGAATGACTTTTTGTTTAAGCATGACCTTTTTAAAGTTATAAAACTGCTGTTGTTATGAAAATTCAAGCGCTGGAAACTCTGCACTAACTTAGCTAACCGGCCACTATTGATGACATCATCGAGAGGTAGTGATGCGTGTTTTCCAAAAAAGTTTAGCATCAATTATTAGTACTAAAAACAGATTCTCTTGTACTTTTTCATTTGGTA
Source organism: Oryzias woworae (assembly GCA_016861445.1). Classification (NCBI taxonomy): domain Eukaryota; kingdom Metazoa; phylum Chordata; class Actinopteri; order Beloniformes; family Adrianichthyidae; genus Oryzias; species Oryzias woworae. The sequence continues at coordinate 92,766 of BOLG01001548.1, forward strand.
TTCTGTTCTGGCTTAACTGTTCCTCAAAATGTTCTTTAAAATTACCAAAAATTATGGTTTTGTTTCATTTACTTTTAATCATAATGTATTCCTTTCCGAGCCTTTTTAAAAAATAATTATATAGTTCATTACTTATAGTGCTAATAATTTTGTACTCATTTCCATGCCACTCCACTGATTAAATATTGTTCTGAGCAAAACTTTATGTTTTAGCATATCAAATGCAAGTTAAATAAATATTCATGTTTCATCTCCATGTTTCGTTCCACTACAATTCTCACCAGACTTTCTGCATTATAAATGATGTGAAATCTTTGACCCACCTTTCAGGTGGAGGTCTCCCCCCTCTCACTGCCTGTACCCCTCTGCCCTGACTCTTTTAGATTCAGAAAGATGAAGGAGTGATTAACTGTAGTGGATTAAGATTATTATTATTTCCACTGATTATAACATGTTTTATGGAACCCAGCTTGACTTTTCAAAGCTAAAATGAGAGAAATCGCCATCATGCAAACACTTTAACTTTGTGTGTTAGCCAGGTTTGTATTTCTCAAACTGAGGAGCTCTTGGTTCATAATTTACATGGAACTTTGTGCTGTTAGCTGGAGCTAACTCATTGTTGAAGACTGACCTTCTTGAAAAACTTGTGTCTATCCATGTTGTGTAACTTGTCTTATTGTGTCCCCGTCGTGTGTAGATCATAAACGTACAAAAGGTGTTGATGCAGCGGAGTGTAAAGTAGCAGTGAAAACCTGGACTGGATTTTCAGTAATGTGGGTGTTCCCTGAGGATCACTGGAACGGATTGTATAACAAAACACAGACGCTACCTTAACACTGTAAAGTAAATGGAACCAAAAGATTTATGATCATAAACTGACAGGTTTATCTTATTGTTTATTTGAACTAACATTTCAGTCTATTTATATTGAATGTTCCTGCAATTGTAAAAAGTACAAAGAATAAGAAAAAAAAACAAAACAAAAAAACTAACATCCCCAAATAGTTTGGGGGGGGCTTACAACACCATTGGGTCAAATGCTGAACATTCAGAATGATTGACAGATTCTCCTGCTTTCAAGTGGTAGGGGTGTGGTCTTCCAACAAGCTCACTTCTGACTGGTGAGAGTGGTTGTCATGGAAATACTTGGACCAATCACTGATTACTGACGTTCACATGGCGACGTTCATTTCACAATAAACTGGTGACCGATTTGACTTCATTTGGTTGGAGCTGGAAGTAAACCATTTTGTCATCAGTCCAGACCTCATATACAGTCAGTGGCTGGAGCTTTAGCCTGCGCTTAGAAAGCACCTTTTGCCAAATGCACTTTCAGGAAGTTTGGTTGAATCTTTTGGATCTGTTGGACTCACTGGAGATTTATTCCACTTTCAACTTTCCAACTGCAGGTTCCTCACTCAGTGTGACTGACAAGCCCAGTTTTTCTTGGTCACAAGCAGATTTATTTAAAGAAACAAAACAAATCAGACAGAAGATCCATCTCCCACCAGCTGTATTCACTGTTGTTCTGAACTTAAACTCTTTGTTTTTCCTAAACATTATTTACAAGTTTTCATCTAAATCAGGGAGCAGCACTTCTCCGTGGCTGAGATCCGCTCTCAATCATGCAGCTGTGGCTTATCAATATTCTGATCAGGCAGCTGTGTCCTGATCTGGCCACACACATCCCTGATCATTCTGAGAATTGTCATTTCCACAACAAAACTGTGAAATGAGATTGACTTTTTCTAAACCAACCACACTGATTATCAACAAGGAAAACACCAGAGTTGGCTGAATGTTCTTCATTTGGTAAAACACTACTGAACTGTAAATGCATGAGAAAACCTTGGATACATTTATTTAAGTGAAGATTATTTTTGAAAAACATTTATCTGTTCATAGCTTCTGTTGCCTAACAAGCATTTTTTTCAAGTTGTACAACTTACATAAATCAGCCTCCAGTGATTTTACTGATTAACAATTTCTTTCAGATGGTTAGTGATTGGATAAAACGTTGAAACAAAATGATACTTCTGAAGCTTTTTGTGGCTTTTATTTTAGCGTACAGTACTTACATAAGTTAGTATATTTAGTTATTTAGCAAGAACCCTGTCTTCCATCAAGGAACAGCCTCTGGGGATGGGTGGCTTTGGTTCTCTTGGGTTTGATTCATTCCAGTAATGTCAACTTTCACAGGTCAGTTTCCTCATTAACACTGTAAAAAAACAAATTTACAGTAAAATCAATGGCAGTTGCTTTGCCCAGCAGTTTCCAACTTTTTTACAGTAACTTTTACTGTAATTTTAAAAGAGATTATTAAAGAAATAAAGAAATAAAAGTGACTTCATTCATAAAGAAATAAAAGAAAATTAAGAGACAGCTGCTTGTTATCAATTAAAACAACCGAAAAATGCTGCATTAAAAAAAAAAGTACACCAGATCAAATGTTTCACACGACATTTTTTATTGATGTGAACAAACTTAATGTTTGTTAGAATTTGTTTTCTCTAAGCCCTTTGCCTGAATGTTTCCTAGGAAATGACTAAAATGTTTCACTTATGTGGCGCAGTGGTCAGCGCTCTTGCCCCACAGTAAGAAGGTTCCTGGTTCAAATCCCAGCTGCAGAACTTGAAACAGTGGCACCGATGGTTTCTGTGAGGAGTCTGTGTGTTCTCCCCGTGCATGTGTGGGTTTTCTCCAGCTTCCTCCCACCATCCAAAAACATACCTTGCAGGTTCATTGGTCACTCCAAATTGTCCCAAGGTGTGGATGGGTGTGTGATTGTGGCCCTACAATCTGTCCAGCAGTGTCCCCTGCCCTCACTCATGAGTGGCCAGGTTAGGCTCCAGCAGCCCCAAAAGGCACAAAACAGTATATGAATGAAATGTTTCACTTATGATATTTGCTGCCGTGTAGATGCTAAATTAAGCTACTTTTGGAGCTGACGTGCTTTGATGTATTTTTACATCAATATACATAAATATGTGTTGCATTTCTATCAGCACTGTAAAAAGAAGTTGTAGGTCATACATCGATGCAGACACATTGAAGTATCTGACGGTCTTTCATCTTTATTTACCTCATGGTTTTTTATGGGTTTTCCACATTTCAGTTTTTCAGTTGAAGTAAATTTTTAACTAATTCATGAAAAGATCAGAAAGATGAGGATTTGTAACCATTCACGCTCATCATTGCTTCCTGACAGTGAGATGTGGGAACGTCTTTGGTTCTGATTCCAGTCCAGTCTGAAGAAGCCGCCGCTCATCTGCCGCTCAGCCTGTGACTCCTGCAGACTTTGACGTGCAGAGCAACGCCACGCACCGAGAAAATTGAATTTGTCCATTCATTACTGCGGCCGCTCATGCAGAGCTGATTAGGTTTTGACAAAACTTTATGGAAAAATGAATTTTGCCGTGTTTCAGTATTATAATTTAGCATTTAGAAGATTGCAGCAGTTTCCCAGAGGGTGGCAGCTAATTAATTTCTCATTTGTATCAAAGACAGTTCCTCTAATATTTATTAAAAGAAAAATGTGACTTCATGTTTTGGTGGCAGCCGTGCCATGTTAAGAACCTGCAGAAGTGGGAGGGCTGGCTCCTTCTGTCAAGTCTGTTTACGTTGCTGCATGTGACAGCGGTTTTCTCTGATCCCAATGAACTGGTTCTGTTAAACCAAGTTTGTTTGTGTTCTTTAAGTCAGAGTCGTGCATATGTGAGGGAATAAGTGATACATCTTTATTCCAGCATTATTCAACCTTCATTCAGCCCGGAAGAGTTACACACCAGGGTCTTGTTTCCATATCCAGATGGGGAAAGAAGTATTCAATGGCTTTTTACAATGTTTCTGCAGGAAATTTGCAGTGACAGCAGCATGCAGAGGAGGTTTCCCGGTGACATGCCTCACAACAGCTCAGGAATGATTCTGTTGTTTGGATTTTGCTGATGCTTTGGCAGATCAGGACGAGCGTGCTTCACACAGATGAAAATGGTCGGTGATTGAACAGGAGAACTGGGCAGAACGCCACACACAATCAGACTGGAGCGAACGCTGCTCAGACCGGCTGGCAGGGAGCTCAGAGACTGAAGAAATTCCCTCACTGTGTTGAAATGTGGAGAGAAGATGATCAACTGAAGAGGATACATTTATCAGAGGTGTTCCTACTCATGTCCACACAGATTCCTTGGTTTTTGTTCCTTTAATAATGAAGATTTTTGGCATTGATGGATGGAGAAGAGTACTCGTAGATCGCTTCCACATAAACAGCTCATGAGGAAAGGTCAAAAGACTGAGAGAAAAGCTATCGAACATGCAGAAATATGCAATGATTCACTTTAAGACGCAGGAAGGCCATCTTTATTATTCTTTGCTTTCTTTACATTCCACAGACTTCCTTTTTGAAAGTACCACATTATTCTATGTTTCTCCAATCCAGTATTTTAAAGAAATGCATGAAGACTTTGTCCTTTTCTAACGCTTCACTTGAAAAATCACATCAAAGACAGAAATCAACCTGCAAAACTTAAAGGTTTTTGAAATGAAGTCACTGTGCTTTTTTAAATTCATTTTAATTTGGATTTTAAGGTTTTGACCTGTAGGAATAGGTGATGGAGACCAGGAGATTCGTGTCCAGATTGTGCAGTGCTGCCAGGACCTCAGACTCTTGGTTGGTTGGAAGGAAAAGAGAAGCTGTCCTGGCTGAGATGAATGACTGATGGAGTTCTACTGGGAAGTAGGTATTTTTGACACACAACCTTGACTAAATGTCTGTCAAAGAAGTCCTCTATGTGAACCCTATCTGTGACAACTACACTGTCAGTTTCAACAACTGTTGGGAGATGAGAGGGCTTTCCCCCCAATGCACTGATGGTCATTTTTGCTGGTGTTGCTGTCTCAAAATCCAGACGGATTTAGTCAGAAGTGAAGAGAGTTGGGATGTTTTTTACTGTTTTTTACTTTTTTACATTTTGTTTTGATAATTCACTTATAAAACCGTTTATTTGTGGTAATGTTTGATCTCCATCTTTTTTCCAGAATCTTTTTCCTACGTAAAAAACCTGAAACTGTACTAAGAACCAAGAACCACATCGTTGAAATCAAATTGTTTTCCTTTCACCACAAAAATCCAGAGTGCAACAGTAAAATGCAAGCATAAAAACCCCAAAACAAAGCAAAGACAAAGTCCAAGCAATGTGGAGAAAAGGTGTTTAAAAAGGCAACAGATCCCAAGAATTAACATAGAAAGTTCTAAGGACCACTGGAAAGGCTTTGAAAACACACACTAATTTAACTCTTTATGTGAATGGTGGATAGTGGAATAGTGTTTTTCTACTTTACAGTCACTTTTACACACTGTTGGCGGCTCCACTGATGAACGCTGGCACCAACCTTCCATCACAGGCAATGTGAGGTTCAGTCTCCGCCTGGAATTTTTTATGGTCACAGCAGAAAAGCAGTGTCTCAATGATCATTGTTCAAGCCATAATGTTGTCAATCTGTCTATTCAGCTGTGTATTCTACAATATCTGGATCTAATAAAGTAAAATCGTTTTTTACTGCTGTCAGTCAATGACTTTTTTAGACTAACTGACAACAACCCAGCCTGTGGCGTTGTCCTCAGATGCATCAGATATCGGCTATTTTGTAAAGATTTTTGAAGTCTCTGCAGAAACTCATGTACGTTGAGGTAAACTGAAAGATGACTCAGTGACAGCATTCCGTACGGTGTTGAGCAAGACAGTCATTACTAGGAAACATGTTTACTTGTATCTGTGTCCCTCCACAATGCCGCCTACAACACCTACAGTCTTTCTTAGAACGCTGTGATGGGGGGTCTTCAGCGCCGCCCTGTAGAACAGCTGCTCATCCCTCATCAGAGATGCCCATTCCACATTTTAGCTGCTTTTCTTCCGTCTGCAGAGACGTTCTACTTCCAGAGACTGATTTGTCTGTGTACTGAAGAGGAGCCTGTAACTCAAGTTAAACTCTTCATCCTGCAGTGCTAAGGGATAACAAAATAATGGATTTATATTTCACCAAGGGTCATGCTTCTGTTACTAATTTCTTCTTTAAATGACTATTGACTTTATAGTGGGTTTGAGGGCAGGAAATAAATCTGAAATGAGTGGAACAGAAGCATGATGGGCCTGCTTTTCTATGAGACTCAAATATATTAAAATGAATCGGATTTCAGAGCCCTAAGACTGAGGCAGACACTTCGGAACAGTGTCACTGGCACAGCATTTTACATGGCAGAATAGCTTATTGTTCATTTTTCCGCTGCATGATTAAAACCTTACAGCACATTCACATGTTTTGTATTGCATCTTAAATTGAAGAGGCTTTCCCTGGTTGTTACTGTTTTACATTGATTTTCATTAAAATAGTAAATGCAAAGAAGTCCTAGTCACATGCATCCATAGGGGTGCTGCAGGTTGTCAAGGCCCATGGAAAGCGCGGGTGTCTCGCAGTTCCCTTGAGGCTTGCATGACCAGCTTAAGGGACGTCATGGAAATGAAACCTATCATGTGTGGTAAGTGTATTGTGAAGTGTTTGTAAGGATAATGTAGGTGGCGTGCACTTATGACGTACAGTATGGATGATGCTGTTATGTGGTGGCCTCGTGGCATTCTTTAGCCGGCAGTAAAATAAAGGTACTGGCTTCTTCATGACCGTGTGCAAATGCCGCACACACAGGGTGTGTAGGTGATACAGAAGTAGCCATAGGACCCTCGAAAAAAATCTGTACTTCACGCCTGCGTCTCACCTATTTCACTCTGACCCTGGATTGTGGTAAACGTGTTTGCTAGGACCTGTCACTCGCAGTATGCCCACAGAAAATAAGATGTATAACATTTTTACTCCACAGGCCTACCGAGCGATCCACGATTTGAGATTTCCTGCTGGTCACTTGCCCACCTTCACCTGCAGACAGCTCGTGACTAAGGCCTAATATAGCGCTCCACTTGTTTTTAAGGCTCAAAGCACTTTACAGTCAGTCATTCACCATACACACTCACTTTACACTAATGGCGACTCTGTTGCCGAGCGCTGGCACCAACCCATAACCACATGAAAACTGTGGGGTTCAGTGTCTTGCCCTGGGACACTACAGTACATGGGCGGACAAAGTGGGAACGATACTTCTGAACCTCCAATCAGTGCTTCACGTGTGCACCCCGGCCCTGCAGTGAACTCTTACGCTTTATCCCGGTTTACTGGTTTAGAGGCGTATGGGCAGATTAAATCCTTCACTTTTTCGTTGTTTTTTTCTCATCCTTTTACTAAAGACTCAAACACAGGCATCCATGTTTCTGCATGGTCATTTCCATCACTCTGAGTGTCTTTGTTAAATGTTACCCAACTTAGAAGAGATGTTTCAACACTTTGAAACCACTAAGGTCTAAGGGGTGTTAGCTTGTTATACATAACCATCTTTCAGTTGTAAAACAATCCCCCCACATGCCATTAAGTTTGCATCTGCAAACAGAAAATCTACAAGTACAGAAAATGATTGTAATGCCAACTTGTCTGTGTGAAAACATTTACAGCTTTAAGAAGGTTTGGTAATAAAAATCAGTATGAGATAACAGGACATACACATGCACAGGTGTGTTTTTAACAAGGGCACACATATGGATCTACGGACTCAAACTATTGCAACCTCTGTCTCCTGACATGAATATTCTGCCGAACCCGTTCTCCAATCATCACCGGTTTCCATCAGCAGCCAGTTGGCGTTCCACTTCTATCAGATTCCAAAATGCCAAACTGTTTCATTGAAATGGGGCTTTTCTTAATCTATTGTGACTAATTTTTGTTGCTCAAACCTGGGAAACATTCTAGTGTCTGTCTATCATCATGAGAAACAGGTTGTAGTAAACTGAACCGTAAAAAGAGTCCATCACTCCAGAGTCAACATCACTCAGCGACGGTCATCTGCTGGTCCAGCAGTACAGTACATCACGCTGAGTTCAGAAAATGTAAGCCCTGAAGCAAAACAAATGTCAGTATTATTACGTCTACATTCAAAGTGATCCAACAATCTAATCTACTTCTGAATTCTTTCCAAGCATCATATGGGGATGGATTTACATTGTTGTTGCATATTCATGTCTACAAACCAGACCTACAGCATCTGCAGAGAACGATTGTAAAACTTACTGAAGAAAGCTACATTCAGACTTAGCTTACCCCATTACACTTGACCTGACACCATTATGCACTGAATGAACTGCTTTCCTTTTGTTATTACCAATTTCCCAGGAAAAGAAGTGACATTATTTAGTTTACATAAGTGAACTAATTTATGCAAACAATATGGACAGTTCTGTTTGAAAGAAAATGGCTTTAATTTTGAACGTGGTGGTTTCTATCTCACTGTGCTATATAGACACATTGTTCCTGATCAATTAAAAGTGTGGAAACTACAGTAATGTCCATAGCAATCGAAGTTCTTGGGATTTCCTCAGGTACTTTTGTCATAAACAGAAACAACACAAAGAAAATAGTAACCAGACTAGACTTAACTGATTTTGCTTTTATGCAAGTTCTGCCAGAACATCAGAAACAATCTGGCTTTAATCACTCACCCTAATTTTCCTTCTGGACTTTAAGCAGGTTGATTGCAAGTTTAAGCTTCCTGCACAGAGTTCAGAGCCTGATAACCTCACTGCCTCCTCGCTGCTTTCAGACAGCAGTAAATGTCTGAACAGAGAACACTTGAAGCTGGTGTTTTTACCAAAGACCTTTCTGCACACTCCACAAACTCCTGGGCGTTCCTTAATTGGCCGGGGCCATGAGAACTGACATCCAACGAGCCAGGGGCTGTCTAGTTGCTGCTCTCCACTCATACAGAAATGTAAAGAAAGCTGCAAATGGGACTGTGAGAGTTTGTTTGAAGCTTTTCTTTCTGACCTGTTCAGGTAATACTGCTGATGCTGATCAGTCTATGTTCTCGTGCAGCTTCATATGTGAGGCTTTATAGTGCGTCTTCTGATCCGGGGTCTGAGGCCTAAATGGTTGTCGGTTGCTTAACTTAAAATTTCAGATGCCTGAACTGAAATAATTGGTTGGGACTTTTAGTTCCCTTTGTTTTTTCACTTTAAACATGTTGCCACAGGAAGCTGTCTTATTATGATAAACTGTAATGAGCCAGAAAGCTGAGCTCTGTGGTGCTGCATGCTGGCAACAGTTTTTTAGAGGTGTTATTCACTGTGACAGAAAAGCAGGTCCAGAAAATAATCAAGTCGGCATCTTTACAGAATTGTGCTTCCATGCATCACAGGTTAAGAGGTTCTATTAAAGACAAAGTGAGTCTTTTCTCTACAGCTTCTGAACTTTCTCTTTTTGAGTTACGGCTGTGATGAGATTAATCAGTGAACCCCGCTGAATGATCAACAGTGCTATAATTGAAGCGCAGTGGCTAGATTCCACTAATGGGACAAGACAAACAGTTTGACATCCAGCAGGAAACTGTGTCAAAGAAGTGTTTGCGTGAGCAGTGGGCCTGTCTGCTCCACATCAGCCTAAATGGACGCCCCAGAGACACGGGACGGGATGGAGAGGAAGATAGATGGAGCGAACGGGAAGGACAGAGACGTGTGAGAGAAGAGTGTGCAGGAATCTCTGCTCGATACGTCTGGATGATGTTCAGTGGGAAGCCAACTGGGTCTCTTTGTTAGCAAGGGAGGGGATGTTTGGGGCTCAAAGCAGCTGTCAGGCTGAGAGTTACCCCCCCCCTATACCCAGAGCTCAAAGACCTTTTCTTTTTATTATTTGAATAAAGTGAGGAAAATCCCAGACAGAGAGACTCCTGCAGCAAGAACCATTAAAGTTAGCGTATGAAGTGCTTCCTCACTGTTGTGGTCTCTCTGTGGGGTTTTTTGGTGCAACTTTTCATTCTTCTTTGTTTTATAGGATTGTAATCTGCATTCTGATTGGATGTAGACCATTGTCAATCAATCTCCACTGTGTCTCTGAGTCTCTTGCACAGAATTCCAGTCAGTTTTCCAAATCTATGGAAATCTTTGAATGCGATCAAATCTTTGTTTCTCGTTCTACAATCCTGGGCCTTATTGTTTTCTATGAAGATTTCAACTTTGAGAGTTTAAACAAGAGAAAAAAAAAAGGAACGAGTGAAAATGCTCATATCTGTCTGACAAAAAGTGGATTCAGGGTGTAGTAAGGAGTTTTACAGCATTAAAACGGAAATCATTGTTGTAACACAAAATGACAGCAGATTTTTACCATCCCTGGTTACTTTACTCTGGACGTAACTCCCAGAATTAACAAGAGACCACTGTACTTCATTAGTTGTTTGTGGGAGTCAGCAAAATGTGTGGTGAATTATGGGAAACGGATCAGAGAAGGTCTACACTCCCTACATGCCATTGGTCTAATTCGGTTCCCATCAACAGACCCATGTATTATGAGAGGAAATCCTTCTTCCTTAGTAGAGAGTATAGGTCAGGGATGTCCAAACTTTGTGCAGAGGGCCACACCTGGTGAGGTGAAAACGTGTAAGGGCCAACCTATCGGCCTGCATTTTCAAACCTCATAATAGCATTGAATTCTAATTTAATTTAAATCATTTTGTTATTTATACTTTTCATTTCTTCATGTCAAGCAGAAATACATTTGAAATGTATTTTAATCAAAATTATTGTTAATTTGGACCTTTCACCGTTCTTTCTCAGAGTGGGTTCAGCATCAACCTGACTTCATCTGCTTTGGAACCTTTGGTCTCCAGTTGATTCTAGTTAGACAAAAAACCACCAAAGAACAATGTCCAACAGCTAATTAAGGACTTTTGACTTTTCATTATGAGAAACATTTGATAAAACTGACAAAGTCCATGAGTCCATAATAAAACCTGAGCATTGAAACTCATAGTTTAAAATGACATTTTGTACTTAACCAACTGATATATTTGTTGATGAATATAAAGTTGGGTTCATGAACAAATGGCCACATGTTACTGGGGAATCAGTGGACGTAAAACATCCACTCCTTGATGTGGAAAGAGACTACGCTCACGTGCAAGAGTTACAGATGTCAACTAGATAGAGTTGTGCTCAGTCTGACACATTTTGGACCACTCTTCTTAAGAGGGATTGGACTTGTCTTTTTTTTATCTGGAACTGTCTGAGATATGAAGCAGTGTGCAGGTTTGGGACTACCTGTAGCTTCCTCACATGAAACAAAGATGCTGAGTTTTCCCAGCTGGAGAACTCCTCTGCAGGTTAAAGAAAAGGACCATCATTTGCATTTCATGTGACCAATATTTGCCCTCTCTGGTTGGGTGGAGTGCAGAGTGGGCATTCCAGTGGGCAGAGACCTCGGGAAAGACCCAAGACAAGCTGGACGCCTCGGGATCCCCCCAGAGGAGCTGGAGGAAGTGGCCTTTGTTTAGAATGCGGCTTCCCACAACGCAGTCCCAGATCAGCAGAAGAAGATGGATGGATGGAAGTTATAAAGATATTTAAAAACTCTCAGGTCAAGATGAAACTGAAAGAGGATTTTAGGCGTTTTGTTTGATAGAAATCAAAAAATTGTGAGGGTGCACTTACTTTTGATGGTGTGAAGACTTAAAGTGCCATACGGTGATATGCTATTGTTCAACCCGTCTTGTAAATGATAAGTACTGTTTATCTTTATAGCCAGTATTACTCAGTGAAATGAAGCACAGTGGGACCGACGCAACATGACTGATGAATTTGATGATTCACACACATCTCAGATCTGGAGGACGTTGGTTCCTTCAGTTTGGTTTGAACCATCAGTGTTCACGTGCATAAAGGCAGCCATATAAACCTCTCCCTCAGGCAATTACATGGAGGATTTAGCAGCCAATGGTCTCATTCAGCGGCGCTGGATATGAAGGCAGACCAGGTTCAGCTGGTGTTCCCCCCAGAGATGGTTCTGTTGATTGGAATGGGTTCTGGGGCTAGAAACACTCAACACCTGCTCCTCTGTGTGCCTCATGGGTGACGGTCCACTGAGGGGAACAAACAGTACCAGGGAGATTCATAAACAGCCTCCCTCATCCTACATGACACCTGTTCTGTAATGCACCTAAACTGTTCTGAGTTCAGGCTGAATGCATCGTTGTTTTCCCTGAACAACCTCCAGGTCTTCGTCCAGAGACACTTTCATCATCAATCATTAACTAAACGCTCAGCTGCCTCTAGTTCTTGTTTTTCTCCTTTTATGCTAAACAGAAGCATTTGGTTTAAATGCAGTGTTTAGCCGGATGTTGTTGAATCATCTGACCCAAACCAAAAGATCTGACAGTATCGCATTCTTCACAGAATGTTTATAAAAACCAGACCAAACTGATCGCTGTCCTGAAACTATGACTTCTTTTTTTGACATTTTATATTTCTTAAAATGTCTTTTTTTTTTAAAACAGAATAAAAACAAACAAACTTTAAATCACGTAAACCATTTTTTCTTAAAAACCCAACACATAAAAAAGGGCTTTAAAGAAAGCAGAATTTTTATCAGCAGAATGAGCTGTTTAAAGACCTGCACTAATGAAAATACTGTTTTTTAACATGTTCTTGTGGCCTTTTCCCTTATAGAGGAGGATATTTCTGAAGAAAACAGGATTCAAATTGGGTATCTAAGCAGTTTTTATTCAAAATCATTGTGAATCAGGAGTAGAAGAAACAATACAGTAAAAAAGATTTGTCCAAAAGCTCCCCGCTCCACTCTGATGCATCCACTTTACAACTAGATTGAACGTCTTTGTTGCCCTCGTCTGAGCTGGCATTTGGCTCAAAACAGTATGGCTGGATTGCTTCAATGTTGCTCGCCATTTTTGTTGCAATGGTAATGTTACTTACTGTAAGCTAGCGGGAGGGAGTGTAAGCAAAGAGATGACAGAAAGAGGAGACGGGATTGCTTTACGCCGGCAGTCCCACCCACAACTCAGAGATGAGTCTCTAATGAACCCCTGCTGCTCTGTCTTAGAAATAGATCAAAAATAAAAACTGCGTAACAGTTAATAAAAGACCAATGGGAAGAGTCTTAAAACAGATGATAAGAGGGGTCTTTAAATGTTCAGGTCTCAGAACATGTGAACTGTGGCAGCATCTCTGCTTCTTGAAAACACATGCTCGAAAGAGCCTTGTCCAGAGGCTAACATTGATGCTCTGTGGAACTCATCACTTGAAAATGCTCTTATTTCCAATTGTTTTAATGCATAAGAAATGATGCATTCTGGACTCTCGTAGGTTCTTGATTTTAGAGTTACTTTCCTCTTGGCTTAACACTCTTTCAGTGTCTGTTTGGCTACAGATTAGAGTTTTCATTGTGGTTTCAAGTGTGTGAAGCCCTTTGGTATTGATACTGATTTGATTTTTCACTGTAGGATTCTAAACGTAAAAAAAAAACAAATGAGCAAGTTTACAGTTTGATGCAGGTTTTTTTTAATGAAAAGTATATTTATGAATGGAAACAGATGTCTGAGAGAGACCTGGACGTGGTCAAAGCAGTTCTTTAGGTAGACTCGTGAGATGCGGTCTCTTTTCACTTTGAAGAGCTGAGAAAATTGGGGGTACAGCATGTGGGCTTGTGTTTGTGGGGAAACAGACAGAGAAAAGGTCCAAAGAGGATGGAGTCAGGCCAACAAATGTAAAACAAAATTCAAAAACTCATTTCTAATAACAAGCTAGTTAAAGAATGAACAAATAAAAACGATCTGGAAACTAGATAAAACAAAAATTCCATCCAAATTCCACATTGTGGGCATAATATTAGAAAATTGCAAAAGGGCTCAGCCCTTTTTTGTTCTCGTTCTCATTGGTTAAAGTGATGGGAATTCTGGTTCTTCTTAGAGAACCGGCTCTTGGGGATCGGCTCACTAAAAAGAGCCGACTCTCTCAGCTTCCAAACAGCTCTATAGGTTGCTTCATCAAATTAATTATCAACAACTTTATAAAATTATGCACAAAATCAATAACTAATGTAAAAAACGTGTTTTTATTCATATAAGTGTATAACATTTATGTGCTGTTATTTACTCCTTCCAGATAAAATGTACAAAATAAATTATAAACAAAAACAAGTATTTGCAAACTTTTAACTATACACATTTGTAGTTTTTTCTTTTAAACAAATTCGAAGCAAAAAAGCAAAAAACACTGCAATCACAACACAAAATACAAGTTAAAACGTGCAAAACCAGAAAGAAATTTGTATTCACACTATAGGTTTGCATTTAGAAATCCAGTTTTGAAGAAGGTTCTCTCAGTTCTCAGTTGTTTGTACAGGTTGGTTGTGGATCCTGTTTTAGATGAAATGATTTTCCTGCAGACTCTACACTCTTCCTTTGTGTTATCAATAAAACAAAATGCTTCTTGATTTTGGATTCTTTTCCTGCTGTCACTCATTTTCTTTACGTTATGGTGTTTCTGTAGTTTGTTGCACCTTGATCATACTTGTTCATGTGCTGCTGCGTGTGTACCGCCCCCCCAGCACCACCACGTACACGCCTCTACTCAGCACAAACCGTAGACGAGATCACGTATCTATTGATCTATCCTGTGTGGCTTGAAGAGAATAAAGCAAAAGTGTGAATTAAACAAAACTGCTCATAGGAAGGAGCCGTGCTTGTCATTCACTCTGTAGAGGCGTCCTGAAAGCCGTTTCATTCTCTGCTCCCGTAAGAACTTGATCCCGTTCTGGTCCCATGATTAAAGGCAGGAATGACTCCCATCCCACGGAAAACCTGCTGGAATCCTGAAAAAAGGTCATCCTCTAGTCTAGTGCACACCAGGCACTCGGTTCATTACACACCTACAATTTTACAGGCTAATATCCCTTTATTCTAAATTAGAGCAGTCAAAGTTGGGGATGCGTGGTGTAGTGGTTACCATTCACGCCTCACATGATAAGGAGTTTGCATGTTCTCCTCATGCTGCACAGATGTGAAGGCAGTCCAACAACTGTCCACAGTCTCAAGACATATTTCATAGATAATGGTGAGTCTAAATGGTCCCTTTGTGTTCGTATGTGTGATTGTGTGGCCCTGCAACAGACTGGAGACCCGGTCAGGGTGAACCCAACAGCTGGGTTGGCTACAGCAACCCTTTGATCCCAAAAGGGCTTTAGCAAGTTCTGAAAATGGATGGATGGGTCAAAGTCTAGCCTTTTGACAGCAGCTTTGTCAGGATATTAGCTTCTGTGAATTTCCATGGCATCACTGACTGCGTTTCAGCACCTGATTGATGTTTTGGGTTTTTTTTTATTCCATTCATCATCTGCCAAGTGTTGCTCACATCTAACTTGCCCACCATCCCAGATTATCTGTGTCGAACAAAACTAAAAGGCGTCTCTTCTGCCTCTCTGTCCTGGGTGTACCCCTCTGTACCAGTGAGTGTCTGAAGGCTCCAGCTGAAAGTCCACCTGCACCAGCTCAGCCCGGTCTGCAGGGAGGGTCAGAGAAACCAGACCTTTGACAAGCTGCTGGCAGATGCGGAAAAAAGTTTCATGAGGTGAGAGTTCTATAAAGTTTAGCAGAGAGAGACAGGAGTGGGAGGCTGGAGGATGTGTGTGTGGGGTGGGGGATGAATCATTAGCCTGCCTGTGCTGTGTCTGGACCCGCACATCAGCGGCCAGCACTGCGAGGAGACAGAGGAGAAGGGAAATACTAGAGCTGGGCAGGAAAAAAGGCTGAGGGTCTGCAGAGACTGGAGGGGAATATTAACGAGTTCTGCATGCGGGTCCGGCTGTCAGGTCTGCACTGTCAGGACAGCAAATTGAAAAACATTTTAATGGTTTCCTATCCGCTGCTCCCCTTCCACCCTTTCTGGCTCTGTCACAAGTCCAATAGCTGCGGAACAATGAAACACAAGAAAACACGCATACTCACCCACAGGCTGAGAAAGGAAGGATGATTCCTTCCACTTTACAATCTTCTTCCACTGCTATTTATTACAACGTTAAAACCCACAACCTCTTTTCTGCCTTATTACTTGCCAGTGAGAGGTGTAAGAATCAAAAAGCTGTGTCTAAATATATAGATAAATAAGTCCAATGGTTGCCTGAAATGTCATAAATAAATGAGTTTTGTGTAGCAAAGCAATGATATTCAGCCATGTCCATCCTTTAGGCCGAACAGCAGTGCTGTGCCGGCAGCTTGAAGCGTTGTGGGCTACTGCCTCTGTGTGCGCGGGTCTGACATGGAGGAAATGCTGGCATCAGCCGGGCAGACCAGCCTGTACTGCCACTTTGCCCTCGGGCTGGAGGAGGGCAAGTATCTGCTGGAGTCTCCGTGTAAACAGCTAAACACCTGCAACAGCCTGCATGTCACTGCTTGAGGAAACCACGGCTCACATTTTATTCCAAAAAAATAAAAAGTGCACAAGGACAATTCCTGTTGATGTCACTTAGGCTTTCGCGTTTGAAACCAAACCAATATTTAAAAATAAATAATAATTATTATGTCTGTGACTGTGGAAAATGAATGAATAATAATTATTATATCAGATAAATGTGTTTGGTAAAATCACATGCAGAATAGCAACAAACTCATTTAATTTTTTCTGCGTATAAAAACAGTTAAATGTACCCTCACTGGCCACTTTATGAGCATCCCACTGCTAGTTAACACACATTTCTAATCTCTGTCAGGATCTGCTGGTGGAGGAATCAAAATGCAGGACTTGGTGACAGAAACTAAAACATTTATTAAATAAAGATGACAAAAACCCTGGAGAAGAGTGACAAAACAAAACAGAGCAGAGCAGATGACCTGACAAGCAAAAGCTGGAAAAGCAGACACACTGAGGTCGATGAACTGAATGAGGACAGCTGTAAATGAACAACCTGAAACAGGTGACTGACAACATGACCAAATATAACTAAACCACAGAATCCTCACAATCAGCCAATCACACGGCAGCAACTGAATGCATCTCTGCATGCAGACATGTTCAAGAGGATCTGCTGTAGTTCAACCTGAGCATCCACATGAAGAAGAAAGGGGATTGAAGGGACTTTCAGTGTGGTTGCTGGTGCCAGACGGGCTGCTCTCAGTATTTTGGGAGATTTTTTTTTCCTTCCGGACTAAAATGAGTTTCAGACAGAAGCAGCTCTCTTAGAGACGAACGGCAGTTACTTCCGGTTCAGCCTTGGCTTCTCTCTAGTGTGACATGTGAAGGGAAACCGAAGAAAACAATGGTGAGAATTACAAAACTCTGAGGGATTGGTGCAAAAGCATGCTTAGAAGCACACTTAACAGATGCTTTGGGTGCAGAAAAAACAAAGCAGATGAAGCATCGTAATAACTGTGGTGAAAACAGGCAACTGCCCTGATTTGTCCTTTTGTTTGCAAAAAGTGTGAAAATGTCGGTTTATGGGTTGATTCCAATAGGCAGCTGTTCAAAATGAATGTATTTAACCAGTTAAAGATGGAAACAAGGACATGATAATGCTGTCTTTGAAGGAGACTTTGGCTTTGTGTGTGCTCTCTGCTTGTCCTCACTATTTCACTGACTTTTCATTTCTTTATTCAAAATTGAAGCAGCAACAGCCAAAGGTCTGCTGCCTTGACTTTTATTCTGAAGGCTTTTTAGATCTACAGTTTGCTGACTTAACAGACAGACACCGTTCTCTAACCATCATCCTCGAGAGCTTTCGACATCTTATAATGAGAATTATAATCTTCAGTTATATTATTTTCATGAAACACAAAGTAGTCTACATGGCAAAAAAGTAAAATCCTTGAACTCTTTTATTAGCCAAAATACCTCCTGATGTTAAGAAATTCCTGACAAAAACTCAGCAAGAAGAAACCAGAAGGACAGATGTCCTGAGACGGTGTGAGGTGATCAGCAGTTATCACAGCCTCACAAAGCAAGATAAATGTCACTAAATATTACAGAAAAACACCCAATACATCTAAAGCACAAAGGTGGGACCAAGTCAGTGTTTTGGAAGTTACACTTAAGTCTCAAGTCTTAGTCCTCAAATCAGAGTCAAGTCCCAAGTCAAAATCAGTAAAGTCTCAAGTCGAGTCACAAGTCCTAACATTGAATGTTCAAATCATTTCAAGTCATTTCAGTGACAGAGTAAAATTATTCAGACCATTTGTGCTATCAGGAACTGTACTTATTGATCAACATTTTACAAGCACATTGGGTAAATGTTTTCTGCATCCCCACTTCAAAAATCCAAAATGATTTCTCTCTAACAAAAACCCACTTTAACACGTTTGTAATGATGGTTCCTGAAGATAGAAGAGAATCGAGGTAAAATCTGGAAATGAAATCCTCTCACCACAGACCAGTTTGTGGCTGATGAGACACTGACTCTTTCAAAGACAAAGAAAGTTAAAGCAAGGAGAAAACTGGAGATTCGATTCATTTGGCCGTATCGCCCAGACCCAGGATTGATGAGGATCAAAGAGGAGAAGAAAGAGATGACTGGCTGCAGGAATGTTAATAGTTTGGATCATTTCTGATGGCAACTCGGCAAAGACAGAGGTCATGTCTTTGACCTTTATTTTTTTTTTTTAAACAAATATGTCATTTCAACAAAATTGTGATTGTGAGGAGAGAAGCACTGGATGAGACCAAGAACAGGGAAAGACAAACATGGATGAGAGAAAAGATGATCACTGATGCAGCTCAATGACCAGCGGAGGAGATCAATAGAGTCAGCATCAAATGTGATTGTCTGAGGTAAGAACAGAATTTAAATGTCCAAAGTGGGAGAATTTCTTCCTAGACAGCATTCTATGTTAATAACTATTTTTCTCCATAAACGCTGTGTTGTTAAGGTCAAAACAGGAAACAGCACAAACTCACAAAAACAATCACCCGTTATTATGACAGTATTGAATAAGGGGAATTCCCCTCATTTAACAAAATGAAATTCCGGCCATGTGCATTTATATATGCACAGGAAATACACAGTCTACTGAGATTCTGAGTATATTCATGAATATCTTGATTATAATCATATAAATTGCATTTATAGAACAAATTAGTGGAGAAATATTGAAGCACTAATACACTCAACTACAGACACACACACACCTACAAATGCTTTCTAAAAACCATCAATGCAGTAAAAAAACACACAAACATGCAAAAAAGGAAAACAGAAATGGTTAAGACTCCAGAGAAAGAAGGAGGGCTCTTTACCAAAACACATCACAAAGCACAGCACAATGAGGAAAAAAATCCTCCTGCAGGGACTCAGTGAATTCTGTTGAACGATTGCTGGATTTATATCAGGAAACAACCACGATCCAGGATCGCGTTCCGCCCAGATCCCAGGTAAGGGTCTGAGTGGTGGAAATATCAAAATAATCTGTGGTCACTCAATGATTACGCTGAGCTGGCAGCACGCCCACACAACATAACGTTTACGCTAACAGACTGTCCCATTCATTTAACTGCAGCTCGTGGTTAGCCGGTAAGCTAGCGTCAGCTTTCACAGAACTTAACGGTCTTTGTAGCTTCAAGATTCGGTGAAGTTGGTCGTTGTTGAGTTTCTGTCAGTAATCCTTTTATGCACATGTTCTGAAAACTGTAAGCCGTTTTTTTGTTGACAACTTCAGAACTTTTCTTCCAGAAGTTAAAACACCGGCAAACAGGAAGTCACGCTTTCAAGGGAGCAATGTTTTTCTCCAATTTGATTGGTTAGATTGTCGGATCAAACTAACGTGGCCGTAATTTGATTGGATGTTGTGCTGACGTCACACACAGACGTAAACAAACAGACAGACTGCGGCGCAGGCTCTTTCAACATGCTTTTTATTCTTGAATTTTGGGGGAAATGGTAAGTCACAGGGCTAAAGTCTGAGTCAAGTCACGAGTCAAGGTTATGTCTAAAGTCAGAAATAGGAACTATACCTTTCCAACATAAATTTAAGATTAAACTTCTTCCATGCAACAAAATGTTATGCAAACTGGAATAAAACCATCAATTGTGATCACAATGACTGGCATTCTCATAATAATCTTAATGGATTGAAGTTTTTGTGCTGTTCCAGAGGCTCAAAGCTCTTACATTGTCCTCCATTTTTCCTTTCTTTCCTTGTTCATACTTGGTGAAGTTTAGCTACTGACCCAGCCACAGCTGCCCTGGTTTAGACTAACAGAGATGTGGCTGCCAGGTTGGGCCCATGACCCCTCTGACCTTCACACACCAATGGTGGGGTTAAGCGTCTTGCCCAAGGACACAACAACAGTAGGCTGGAGGTGGTGAAGATTGAACCTCTGACCCTTTGACTAATAGCTGACCTGCTCAACCACCTGAGTCACAGGGTAAAAGAATCCTGCTGGGTTTTTCTTGTTTGGAGGTTGCATGTTCTCCCAATTCATGCGTGGGTTTTCTCTGGCTTCCTTCCACAGCCCAAAAACATGTATAACAGGTTAATCAATTCCTCTAAAATTGTCCTCTAAAAGGAAAATAAGTGCAGAAGAAAGGAGAATGCACAGCTGACTGTCTACTAGAAAAATCCCATAAAAAATATGACATTGGAAAAGACATAATTCATATCTGCTTAAATGACCATGATAACCATTCCATACCATCCTGTAACTCATGCAGATGCTCAGACATTACAATGCTGGGTGTGCGATCACCTGTCTCACTAATCTTTGCCTTTGGCATTGCAGAGGATTTACATGAGCAGCTTCATCACCTTTCATTGCATCAACATCACTGCCCTAAATCAATGCAGTGATTTGTGGGTACTGTTCAAACCCAAAGCACTCTTCTCATTCATAAGTTGCATCGTGTTCAGTGCCATGTGCTTTCAGTGTCTTGTATTAGCGATGCCTAAATTCCCTCCATACGCCCAGACTACAAAAAACCCACAATGACTATCTAGTGCCCTGGATTTTAAAAGGGATTAGGACACCATGCTCACTACTTTTTTTTTTTTTTTTTTTTTTTTAAACTTGTCCTGCCCAACAGCTGAGCAAACAGATATGAGCTGAGAGCCTCTTGTGTTTGACAGATTTTACTCTTACAATCGGGGGTTATAAATCATAGCGAACACAAAATGTATGTTGGTATAAGCCCCTTTTGTAATCTAAACGATACTTTATTAATATTGATTTATTTTATCTATTTATCTATTTTTTGTGTTCTTTTTGTTGGACCGGACGGAAAAGGAAAGGGGGAAAAGGAGAGAGTTGGGGGGGGGGGGGGGGGGGTGATAGATAATGGATTATAGAATTCAGAGAAGGACTACTGGGAAGGGAGGGTAGAGTTATTAATCTACTGGCAACAAAATGCTGGATCGTATACCCATTGCAATAGTGAGTGTTGGTCTACAATAGGCGGGGCCTGTCCACACACTCAGCTGTTACAAACATACCTGCCGGCTCCAAGAGTGTTCACAAACTTGTCCACATCCAGTTCACATGCACACTTGTGCATTCCAACCAACACATGTAAAGCATTACATTCTATCACGCACACTATTTGAGGGTGCAAAGGTGAGCCGACGCCTGTGCTCAGGTGAATGTTATGTTAAGATGAAGTGGATGATGGAATGCACAAAAAAGGAGGGAGAACCTCCAGCCATCCCCACACCAAGACCCCCGCCGAGGCGGCAGCGCCAACCAGGGCCCACACCCGCAGCCATATGGTGGGGTCAACGGAGGAGATCCACCCGCCCGGCAGACCAGCCAAGCAACCAGACCAGGGCCCGCAGGACAGCCACACGGGCCCCCAACACCCGAACGCAGTGAGATACGGAAGCGCAGAGCTCTCAGTAGTCCCACCTTCCTTGTGTAATGTATTTGTGTGTGCGTTGAGGTGTGTTTCTTGTGGTTGAAGGGTGTGTGTAATAAAGCCAAACTTATGGAGGGCAGCAATGAGGAACTTCCAGTTTACTCTGTCAAATGCTTTTTCAGCATCCAACGAGAGTATGGTTGTTTCCTGGTTTTTAATAGTGGCAAAATCTATTATGTTTACAAGTCTGCGGACATTATCACTTGAGTGTCTACCTTTAATAAATCCAGTTTGATCATGATGAATTATAGAATGAGTGATTTTTTCTATTCTCTGCGCGAGTGCTTTGCAAATAATTTTTACGTCTGCATTGATGAGAGAAATGGGGCGATAGCTAGAAGGAATTGTGGGATCTTTTTCTGGTTTGAGAAGGAGGATTATGTTAGCTGAATTCATGTGTGGTGGCAGTGATTGGCTTTCCTTGATAAATGTAACCATTTTATAAAAAGTTTGTGCCAGCTGTTCCCAGAATTCCTTATAAAACTCAGCAGTACAGCCATCAGGCCCTGGAGCTTTGTTGTTGGGCATCAGTAACAGAGCTTCATGAAGTTCAGCCAATGAAAGTTGAGAGTCTAAGTTTGAGTTTTGATCCTCATTTAATCTGGGTAGAGTTACATTATTAAGAAATGAGTTCATACTTTACTTACTGAGGTGAGAGCAAGGCGCCTACCGAGGCTAAAGCAAGGCGCCTACCGAGGCTAGAGCAAGGCGCCTACTGAGGTGAGAGCAAGGCGCCTACCGAGGCGAGAGCAAGGCGCCTACTGAGGTGGGAGCAAGGCACCTACCGAGGTGGGAGCAAGGCGCCTACTGAGGTGGGAGCAAGGCGCCTATTGAGGTGAGAGCAAGGCACCTACCGAGGCTAGAGCAAGGCACCTACTGAGGCGAGAGCAAGGCACCTACTGAGGCGAGAGCAAGGCACCTACTGAGGCGGTAGCAAGGTGCATACCGAGGCTAGAGCAAGGCGCCTACTAAGGCGAGAGCAAGGCGCCTGCTGAGGTGGGAGCAAGGTGCCTACTGAGGTGGGAGCAAGGTGCCTATTGAGGTGAGAGCAAGGCACCTACCGAGGCCAGAGCAAGGCGCCTACTGAGGTGGTAGCAGGGTGCATACCGAGGCTAGAGCAAGGCGCCTACTAAGGCGAGAGCAAGGCGCCTGCTGAGGTGGGAGCAAGGTGCCTACTGAGGTGAGTGCAGCCAGAAAATAGGTACTGCACTGACTGCCTCGTTGACTACAACAAAATGCATTGTGGGAAACGGTGTCCTGACATTTCTTGTAGTTCGAGTGATGATCAGAAATGACTGGTCTCAATGAAGGAAGTTTGTATTTATGAACCCCTTTCTGCAAATAGTAAAGAACTATTGATTAAAAAAAGATTCTTATTCATTTATCATTGTATCATTGAAATCAACATCACTCAGATTACTTTATATTTTAAGCATATTTCCCTTGAAACATTTCATCACTGTATTTTTTGTATTGAAAATCATTTTGGTTTTAATATGAAACATCAGACACATATTTGCATATATGTAACAAAAGGAACTCAAAGTACGGGAATCACAAATCATCTGTGGTTTTATTTTTATTGTTGCCTTTAAAAGTTCACTTCCATTTGAGTTCTATTTATTTCTCTGGGACAGTGCACATTCAATGATCCCGGACAGATGTTAAATTTCTATCAGCAAAGCTAAGAATATAAAATAAAAACAGAAATGTGACACAATCCATTCAAATACCTATTGATAAAAAATTAAAAACATCACAAAAATGAAAACTAATACAAAATACATAATAGCACAGACCATACTAAGTGGGAGAGATATGTTAGAATTCAACTGAATGTTGGCCTTCATCTCCTTTTCCTCACCTGGTCTCGCTGACAACCCAGGCGAGGTGCAGGGTCATGTCAAACACACCATACACAACTGTGGTGCTGTATGATGACATCATCATTAGTGGTCAAACATTAGGGATCTAAAAATAACTTTCTTAGTATTACAACAGTTACAAAGTAACCCCTAAACCTACTCTTCCTCCAGACTCATATTGATCTTGTCTTTGTTGATGTGGTCACTGGAATGTCTTGACTTCAGGGACAAAGTATTCCATGGATTATTTCTGTCCTGTCTATTCGTTTAAGTCATGTTTCAATCAATCAATCTTTATTTATATAGCACTTTTCATATAAACTATAATGTTTAAAGTCATGATTTTTGTGTTAGAATTTCTGCCACAAGCCATTGTCCAGCATTTAGTTTGTCCATAACCATCACTCTGGACAAGATGTGCAGTGAGACCTGTGCTCCAAAACCCCCTCCAAATGGATGTTTTTCTCTTTTCTTTCCAGTCCAGATTTTCCAATATGACCTTTAATTAATGAAGACTAATACCCGAAAGCACCACAAAGACCCACATTCAACAATCCCAAACATATCCTTCTTTACTGCAGTAGCTGCTCCAGTTTCCTGGTAGTTTTAATATCATTTTTCGAACACTTCTAGTTGAGAAGCTACTTTTCAGCATGTGAATTATTTTGAAAAATTGAAACTCCTGTTATCATTTTTGAAGTGCAGGGCTGCGTACCATACCTACTTATTTTAGTAGTGTAATGAGAGGATGTTAAGTTAAATGATCAGCGGTAGTTCAGGACACTAGAAAGATAAATCCATCACTGCTCTAAAAAAAGGAAAAAATGGTGTCAGGATAAAGTTCTTGGTGTGAAGCTCTCAAATATCAGTTTCATTCCTGAACGAAAGTATCCTATGAATGTACTACAAGTATATTTAGTCAAAGCTAAAATACTTGAAGTTTACTGTATGTTGTCACCTTGTGTTATGGTTTGGTTTCTTTTTTCTTTCCTTGTGGTGGTTTTGAGCAGATTTTGTCCCTTTTGTTTTGTTTCTACAGAGTGGTGTGTTGCAGTGGGTGTGGCTGTCCCTCATCCTGGGGGCTGCCTCCTTGCACACCTCCTCCTCATCATATTTCCCCCTTTATTTAAGCATGTTCTTGGCTGCTTCTCCCTGCTGGATTATTCATAATGTTTTTGGTTTGAATAAACAGTTTCTTCAACTCCTCTGGCTCTGCTCTGGGATCTGCTTCTGTACCCTGACACCTTGAAATGTTTTAGTTTAGTCTAAAGAAGTATTTTGCTACTTTTTACACTACATGTTCACAGTCTATAGTAGACTTGCTATACTACTGAACTGAACTTTATTTGAAATATGTCAAATTCACTCTTCATGGCAGCTCAAAGAAAGAAATCAAGTGCTAGTACAATTACAGCTCAACAAATATCAGAGCAAACACATACTCAAGTATGTTTAATAAAATAAACTACAGGTGTGCTAGATTTTGCTAAGGAGAATTGAAATAAGTGCACAGGCAATGTTTAGCATAACACTGAAAGAGATTACATGAATAAGAGCTCATTATCCTCAATACATCCATCTTCAGAACCTACTGAATCCTTCAGGGTCTCAGAGTTGCTGGAGCCTATCCCAGCTACTGTTGGGTAAAGGTGGAGTACACCCTGAACAGGTTGCCATTCTGTTGCGGGACACACAATCCTACATGCAAACTAGGAACACTTTTGAATGATCAATTAGCCTTTGAAGTAAGTTTTTGGACTGTGGGAGGAAGCCAGAATTCCTGGAGAAAACCCACGCATCCATTGGGAGAACATCCAAACTGTTCACAGAAAGGTCCCAGCTAAGATTTGAACCAGGCCCTGTGAGTGCTAACCACGGCGCCACTTTTGAACCCAAATTTTAAAGATGCCAATCGGACAAACACATCATCAGAAGTGTGATTTTTGTCACAAAAAGGTGATGTTTCTGCACAAAGGGGATATCTTTATCTTTTGTTTTATGATTTCAGCAGTCTTCTCGTTTCCCTGTTTTAAATTGTGGCCGTGCATGTACCTTTGAAAAGTTGGCAAACTTGTTAGGTTAAATCTTCTTTCAAAAAAAAAAATCTGAAACAATACCTTTTAGTTTTATGAGTAAACCTGTTTTCTGAGAATTGGAGCAGTGAGAAAAAAATCTCCTGTTAGCAGCAGACCATCTGCTGGAAATATTCTAGCAAACTGACTCTTTGCTCTCATGGGAACATGCCTTTCATCTGCTCTTATGCAGTTGATAAATGAAGCCTTTGGCTTAACTGATTGGAAGCAATGGTCAATCATGTAAGCATAATTTGCAATCATTGGTATTTAATTGCTTCTTGAAACTAATCTGACTGCAATCTTAATTCCATTTTACAAAGTAAAATCAAGATCTATGTCTAGAAGAAACCATTACATTGAAATATGATTAAACTGCAACAAAAATTAATTTATAGCCGAGTTATTATGATCAGTGGGTTCATAACTGTTGGAAATCAGTGGTTTAGCATCTATCAAAACCTCACCAAAAGCCTAACACTACTGGAAATTTATAATAAAAATGAATAAAAATAAACATTTTGCCTGTCAGTTTTTTTCTTCTGTTTCAAGTTTCTTAGAGATCCAAAAACTGTTTTTTTTTTTTTTTAACTTGTTCTTGGGACATTTTCTGATGATGAAGGACTTACCCTGGGTACAGAAAGTATTCAGACCCCCTTACATTTCTCACTCTTTGTTATATTGCAGCATTTTGCTAAAATCATTTCAGTTCATTTTTTCCTCATTAATGTACACACAGCACCAGTTTTTTTTTTTTAGTAAAAATGTCAAAAATTCCTGTGCTTGTTTCTGTCAATATGGGGTGCTGTGTGTTCATTAATGAGGAAAAAATGAACTTCAATGATTTTAGCAAATCGCTGCAATGTAACAAAGAGTGAAAAGTGTAAGAGGGTCTGAATACTTTCCAAACCCACTGTACATTAAAAAAGTTAGGCTTGAAATTGCATTTCTGAGTGTTCCTTTATTCAAATTGTTGTGAATCAGGAGCAGAAGAAAAAATACTGTTTGGAAAAGATTGTATTTGTGAGATGGTAACAATGCTGGCCGGGTCATAAGCTCCTGCTCTACTTCATTCTGATGCAATCAGTTGCAGACAAACAGATCCATGATCCTGTGTTTTCTTGGTCTGAGCTTAAATCTGCATCAAAACAGAACAAAACTCGCTCGCCGTATTTGTAGTGCCTGGCTGTGAGAGGCTGTAAGCTAGCAGGAGATGATGGATGGATGGAAACAGATGGATGATGGAAAATGGGGATAGGCTCCCTCTGAGCCAACAGTCCCATCTATAATTCTGAGGTGAATTTCTGATGAAATCCTGACGCTCTGCAGAAACTATGCTCCATAAAACAAAAGGTGATTTGGTTTTGCCTTAAAACAGCATTCTCATAATTAAAAGACCCCTGGGAAGCCTTTGAAAATAGATCGAAAGATCGCCAGAACGGGTCTTAAAGATTCTCTTTAATGAACTGACCACATCCTCTGCTCACACAAACATGCTGCGCATCATTCGATGTTACTTTGTCTCTGCCTTAAAGCAATTATCTGCATAAGCATAATAACCCCTACATCCTCCATCTTTATTAATAGCCCGTGTGAGTTGAGAATGATGGTGCTCTGTGCCAGCTCAGATCCCAGGGAGATAAGACATTTTGGGAGTTTTTGCTCAAGTTTAGCTCACGTAAAGAGCAAAGGCACACATCTGGGTCATGCAGAGGCTGTGGTCTAGCAGTGTCACAATTTGTTTTATTCATTCCAGGAAATTCCTTATCTGTTCCCAGACAATGAGGTGGAAACTGGGATTCACAGCATGGGGCTGGCGCTCTGCAGCTCTGAATGCAATAGAAGCTTCAGGGAGTTCTGCATCGAGCATGTTCAGAGACAGCTGAAGGTGAAGCAGTCCTACAGAATAATGGACACTGTGTTCCGTTTTACTGTGGCTTTCTTAAATCATCTTCCAAAATTGACTCTTCTCTGCAGGGGCTTAGCAATAATCTATTTCGCAGAGCTGCTGTGGTGTTTCATCTCAGTCTTTGCTTAATGCAGCACGAGCTTGCCCCATCACACCCTCAACTTTGAAAGGAAAATATCTCAGAGTTGGATAAACACCTTCCATCAATAATGAAGTCCTCCCAAAGACAATTTTCTTTCCTGACATGTTCAGATGAACCTGAACACATTGGGAAACTCTGGACTTCATTAGAAATCAGCTGCCTGAGTGGGGAAAGCTGCTGCTTTGCTTCACGTCATTGTACTTTGCTCCCCCCTGGGAAAGGGATGGATTCCATGGGGCTGCTTATGCTGTCATTATTATAGTGTGCACATCCACATCTACCACCCTCATCCCACCCCAAGAACAAGCCTGGCTGGGTTTAGGAGAAAATAAGTAAGGAGCCCAGTCCCAGGGGCTCAGTCTTCTAAAGAGAGGATCTCTGACTGTTTTTGTGGATGGAAAGAAATGATGGAGAGCTTCATTCAGTGCATTGAATTAGCTGGAGGCTTGTTTTAGCATTTAGAACAGTGTGTGTTTGCAAGTGTGCAAGGGAAATAGTCCTTAAATGGTATCACATGACGCAGATATTCTAACAGATTTACAGCCTCATAAAGGATCAGTAAAGGTTAAAAGATGATTTAGTTATTTGTGATGCCATCAAATCTGTAAGCGAGTCCTCGATTCTGGACAGGCTCTCCACTATATACTGTATAGAAAGAACCAGCTCCATATGGATTTCTGTTGTTGTCCTGGTCTAATTTCATCACTCTTTTGGGCTCCCTCTTTCCACCTGAACTTGTGGGGATGTCTTTTTGTCTGTTTTTTAAGGCCATTCAAAATCTGATTTCATGCTGAAAGATTTTGTGATTCTTCTTTGATTCTCTTTTCTGGCTTTGATTTTTAGGTTGGTCTAGTAACTATTAGTCTGTCTGGGTGGATTCAGACTGGACACATGTGGTTTGCTTAAAGTGAACCACAGTTTGTTGTCCCAGATTAGCCGGAACAAATGTTTGGTCTGAATACACGCAAGTGGACCCTGGTCCGGGACCAAGAACCGCTCTCAGACCCATCTTTTGAGGTGATCTGGTTTGTTTCCTATCGGACTGAGCTGCGGTTCGCTCTGAGATTCCTCAGTCTGAATACGGTCCACGCTCGGAGTGGAACAACTGAACCAAAACGGCCAGCGTAGCTAGGCATTATGGGATGTACACAGAGAGACGTGGACAAACGTGGAGCAACCACGCAACAGCAACTCATTAAAATGTGGTGGGATGAGTGCAGGCTCATTTCAACAACTTTGAACATGACACACATTGCTCCTCACTGTTTTCCCGACAATCTACATGAATCCCATTGAACATCTGTGGAAGGAGCTGAAACATGCCATTTGGAGAAGACACCCATCAAACCTGAGACAACTGGAGCAGTTTGCTCATGAGGAGTGGGCCAAAATACCTGTTGACAGCTGCAGAACGCTCATTGACAAATACAGAAATCGCTTCATTGCAGTGATTGCCTCAAAAGGTTGTGCAACAAAATATTAAGTTATGGGTACCATCATTTTTGTCCAGGCCTGTTTCATTAGTTTGTTTTTTTTAAATAATTATGTTAATCAGCAATTCAAAAGTGATGGCTGATTTTGATGATTTAATTTTCAATACATTTTTATTTATTGTTACTTTTGTAAGTTTCAAGTGATTTCAGTGAAAATTGTGGGTTTTTCCTTCTTTAACTGAGGGGTACCAACAATTTTGTCCACGTGTGTATCAGACACTTATTAGCTGTTACCTCCTCAGTAACAGCCTTGTAGCATGCATCCGCCATACCAAAGTAGCTGTCAAAAGTGTTGTTCCTGTTCTAATTCTAAATTTGTTTGAATCAGTGGACTTTCCCGACAAGAATTGTAAAGCTTAGGAATTCCAAAATTCTGTCTCTCGTTGCTTTGCCCCACCCTGGTAATTCCTGACCAATGACTCAAGAGATTTTTAGTCACATGATTCTGTTTCAAAACTTCAGTTTGAAACAGAATTGTCCAGTTGAAAGCAGTCTGAATTCAGACCAAACATAAGGTTAGGACTCACTCCGGACTGCAGTGGTGGTGAGTTGGATCCAGGACACTAGAATGTAGAAGGTGCAGATGAAAGTCCTGTAGACAGGAGCAACTGGTGAGTGGCAGGGCAAAAACAGGACGCGATTGCTTAACATAAACTGAGGAGAGCCCAAGTTCTGCACTGGAGAAGGCAACAAACTGGCAGTTAACTCAGGAGATGGTCTGTCTTAAATAGCGGTGTGAAGTTGATGGCAGGATAGCAGTTAGCTGAGTTCAATCAGGCAACCGGAACCAAAGAGCACCATAACAAAATGTAAATCTATCCAGTCTTCTGAGACCCCATTTCTTATATCTGTTACACCCAAAAAGGCTGCAGAAACCTGGTGGAAATCGATGTCTGCATTAAAAATGAGAAAAAAGTTTTATCCTCTTTCACCCTGCCATGAAAGTTTATGTGAGGCAGAAGAAGGTTCTCTACATATTCATCTGTGGAACTTCATAGAAAAAAGGACAAAATAATATAATAAGCACAGTTTCTGATACATTAGCAACTAAATACTGAACTGGCTCATTGTTATGTTTCAAAAAGTTATTTAGATTTTCTTTCTGTAGTCTAATGTTTTCTTGCATTATTGATACTTATTCCTGCAGCATCATCCTGCCAGGCTGGCATGAACTTTTGCCGTGTGACTTCTTCACTCCACGCCTGCATGAATGCATATATTACTGATAATAGTCAGAAGAGCATTTAGCAGCTGGTCATGAAGTAAAGGAATGATCAAAGGATGGTTTTCTTTCACCTGAAGACACAGAAATGAACAAAAAGAAGGTTTTGAAAAACTTGAGTGTAGAGATTTATCAGAAGGTCGCCTTTCTAAATGCTGAGCACACAGATGCTGAAGAAAGAGGTATTAGGAACATATTTCTGAAGCAGAAAAATATGCAATTAATGGAATATATTACGTACCTACAGACTGGATAAGGTTGTTTTTATCATACTTGATATTATAAAAAGATAAAGCAACTTTAACTTATCTGCTTATTGTTTTTTTTTGTTTTTTTTTTAATGTACAGGGAAGATTAGATTTGCCAGAAAATATTTTTGGTTTCCTT
Source organism: Oryzias woworae (assembly GCA_016861445.1). Lineage (NCBI taxonomy): Eukaryota > Metazoa > Chordata > Actinopteri > Beloniformes > Adrianichthyidae > Oryzias > Oryzias woworae. The sequence goes on from BOLG01001548.1 coordinate 123,618, forward strand.
TGTGCTCCCTGGAGTTGATTGATTACTGTCACGCACCCTTAGAAATCCAACAGAAGACCAAAATATCAGAACAGTCTTTTAAGGGGTTTTATTCAAAGTTCAGTTCTTAAAGTTATATCCAGGGCAGCATAAATCAAAGTCCGTCGTAAGTCCAAGATCCAGTAATCGAGCAGACAGTCCGAGCACAAACAGGAATCTCCAAAAGGGCGTGACAAGAAGCGTAATCCAAAAACAGTCCAGAATCCAAAAACCCAAAAAGGCAGAAAACATCCAGCGGTAATATCCAGAGGGGTTCAGGCAGAGACATGGTCAAAAATGAGGCAGGATCAAAATACACAGGAGACTTAGAACACTTGGCGAGGGCTGGAAATTCACTGTTGGCACAAATGACGATCTTGCAGTGGTGTGGTGAGAGTCAGCAGTATAAGAGCAGGAGGGACCAGGTGAAGGTGATAGAGAATCAAGTGGTGCGTTTACTGGAGGTGGGAAGTTACAGTAACGATTTGTGACAGATTACCCTTTGTGGTGTTTTTGGGGCACCTACTGCCTCTTTGTTTTGTCAGTTTAACAAAGCGCAGCATCTGGCTGAGATTGAGTCAGCCAGCTGTTGGTCTCCAGCAGTAAAAATCAGCTCAACTCTGCTTTTATTCAGTAGCATCCAGGACGTTTTCTCTGAATAATGATGGAGCCACAGAGGATTACGCTTCAGTGCTCCCTAATTTGTTGGACCATAAAGGAATGATCTATCATACTTTTTATTCTTTTTTTCCATCACTGTAATCTGAATCTCATGTTTTCCGGTGCTTGTGTGGATCTGTGCACTTGGCTTTCACCACTAGGACCGTGGGCTTTCTTCCATTAAGTTTTTTTTCCAGTATCCTACTCTGGGTAATCATGAAATGTACTTTTTCCCCTCTTTAATCTATCACAATATGACCTCTCCAGAAATCCATACTTGGTTTTAGGTATGCATCTGGATATGGGAATGGTATAAATGAATCATACAAACGTTTTTGTCTATTTTAGCTGAAATTTGTAAGCTAAGTATAAGACAGTCAAAGCAGTAATAAGATCCTTTTCATTGATGATTTTCACATATGAAACGCATAAGTCTGGAAAAAGGATGTGTAAGAACAAAGTAAAACAATTACATGACCCATGTATGAAAAACATTGTTGCCTTTCATATTTCTTATATTCCACATAGACCTTTTTTAAAAGTTAAATATATAATTCTTTTGAATGTCATACATGAAAAGAATGAGAAAGTGGCCTCTTTTTCAAAGTTTTTCATAGTATGGGACTTATAAGTCTTATAAGATTCACAATCCATGAGAAACAAAGACTTCGTGCTGCAGGTGACGTCCATTTCTTATAGTTTTTGTTGTTCTTTTCCATATGAGTGTACTGGTCAAAAAGCCAAGAAATCAGCCTAACCAAGAAAGAAATTGCTCTTGACTTTGGTAACACGCAATCAAGTGACCACTTTGAATGAAAAGTCTACGTTTCAAGCATCCGTGTTCAAGACTCACATTCACTATGCATGTTTCTACAACTGTCTTCTGTCCTGGTTTGACAGTTCCTTGTCCCTTTGTCTCCTTTTCCTGGTCACTGCTGCAGTTTTCCTGTTTTGTCTTTGCATGTGTTCAAGATGACAGCAGGACATGCTAACCAACCTGCAACTCATCACCCTTCCAGTACTTAGGACTGGCTCCTCCACCAACACCCTGCTAGTCTGTCAGTTTATCTCAAGTAGTATTGAGTCCACCTTTGAGCTTTGTTGAACTCTGTTTCGGAGCATGACTCTCCAGGGATGGTCCTGAGGAAAAGGATCCTGTCAAAGAATCAGTAGTTAGAGTTTTTATTCTCTGCATTGAGTTAACTGTCTGCATTAACTGTTGTACCAATTGTTTTCCTCCAATTAAACTTGGTGTTTATTTGTTTAATGTTAAAAGGTTTTTTTTTAGAGTTCTCTGATATTGTTGTCACTATCAGTTAGATAGTTTTTGCTGAACCTAAGAAAAACAAACCACTCCAATATCTCTCCATCCATCTTAAGAACCTGCTCACATGCACACCTAGGGGCAATTTCAGAGACACCAATTAACCCATGAAGCATGCTGTGGGAGGAAGCTGAAATTCAGAGACAACTTATACGTGTACAGAGAGAGCATCCAAACCCCACACAGAATGTTCAGAGATCCCAGGAGTTAACTCATCTTGAGACAGGTCCCCCTTCGGTGAAACAGCTAGTTTTTGAATCCTGAGATGAGTCAACCATCATTTGGAGAACGCCCCTGCAAAGGAGCCAAAAATGGATGAAGAGTGGAGCTCCGAGGAGTCTAAAGAACCCGCAAAGTCTGGAAATACATTCAGCACAGTCTGGCAATTAAAGTCTTCTTCCTGCTATCATTGGTCTTTTAGATTCAGTAAGCAATGGTCCAACAAGGTTGAGGGCAAGACCTTTTTTGTTTTGCGAAGTTTCAACTCGGGTGTACCGTCAGGAACGAAGGTGCTGTTTTCCTTTTGGAAGAAAGAGATGCTGGAGGTGGAGCCTCCATAGCCTTCAATAGCTGTCACGACTGGAAAAACACAATGACTGTGAAGAAGGTTTTGAAACTGCTAACCCTGTTCCTTACTCTGCGCTATGCCGCCTGCCCTGACCTACTGTCTGCAGCCTGACTGCTTTCTGCCCGACTTTGCTTAATAAACCTGCTGCAAGTGGAGATAGCTGTCTGGCCGTTTTTGTGACAGTATGTCACTTGTAGTCATAGTAAATTACGGTATATCTTCCAATAGTAGCCGGGCGTTTATGGCCTGTTAGATACATGGAGCTAGCAGCTAATGTTTTTAGCCTGTTAGTTACATGGAGCTAGCAGCTAATGTTTTTAGCCTCTTAGATACATGGAGCTAGCAGCTAATGTTTTTAGCCTCTTAGATACATGGAGCTAGCAGCTAATGTTTTTAGCCTGTTAGTTACATGGAGCTAGCAGCTAATGTTTTTAGCCTGTTAGCTACATGGAGCTAGCAGCTAATGTTTTTAGCCTGTTAGTTACATGGAGCTAGCAGCTAATGTTTTTAGCCTGTTAGATACATGGAGCTAGCAGCTAATGTTTTTAGCCTGTTAGCTACATGGAGCTAGCAGCTAATGTTTTTAGCCTGTTAGCTACATTGAGCTAGCAGCTAATGTTTTTAGCCTGTTAGATACATGGAGCTAGCAGCTAATGTTTTAAGCTTGCTAGCTACACAGAACCACCTCTTTGTTTATCTCATTTACTAAACATGAAAGACATGGATGATGTCAAGAGATCAGGTTGATTTATTTTGAAAAGCTCTACAAAAACATCAGTGATCATGCCTTAATGTTTGGGTTCATGAAAACATTTCTAATCTCCTACAAGCTACCGAGAGCTTCTCTCCACTGTGTCTGAACGGCGGCTTTGTCCAGCATTAACCTGAAGAATAAAATGAGGGAACCTTTTTTGAGGCGTTGATGAAACTAAAGTTCAGGAGGCCTGAGCAGAATGCACAGCGAGCTGTAGCTTGCTGTGTCACTTGCTGTGTCAGGGTTGACGTGGGGACACAAAATGCAAACGGCACTCGTAACATCAAAGGCTCTGATTTATTTCAGAATCAGGAAAGCAGAACAAGAACTCATGTTGCTACCAAACCCACCCGACAACCAGTGCAAGGGAGACGAGGACTTATAACAGAAGGAGATGATGAGACAAGTGGCAAAAGGTGTGCCACATTAAGGAGGGAGAGAACACAATAGGAGGGGAGAGTCAAGAGACTTAAAAGAGAAGACATGTGAAACACAGGAAGCAGGCACCATCAACAAAATAAAACAGGAAACGTACAAACAACAAAAAACAACCATAGTCCTGGGTCCAGAACCCCACACTCTGTGACTGTTCTTGAATGTTCCAGCCAGAGCCCTGACTTAAACCCAATGGAGCATCTCTGGAGAGACCTGAAAATGGCTGTTCACCAACGTTTACCATCCAACCTGACAGAACTGGAGAGGATCTGCAAGGAGGAATGGCAGAGGATCCTTAAATCCAGGAGTGAAAAACTTGTTGCATCTTTCCCAAAAAGACTCATGACTGTATTAGGTCAAAAGGTGCTGCTACTAAATACTGAGCAAAGGGTCTGAATACTTCATCAAGAAAGTTCATCAAGACTTCATCAAGAAAACTGCAGGGGTGACACCGTATGGAAATTGACTGTAATCTCATTACCAAAGAAAACAAAGACTTTTTTGCAGATCAACTCTGGGTTGACACACAAAGCAGCTCCATGACCTCTGCATCTGCATAGCCTGTGACCGGAGCTCAGTTTTGTGTCAGCCCAGGTTGACTATCTGGAGTTTGACAGTCTCCTCATAACCCAAATAGCGCAGAATGGCGAAGATTCGAGAGTCAAAAATGGGGTACTACCTAACAGCATTTTTTTATTACAGTCTTTTTTAAAAAATGTTTAAAGAGATTCCTACCTAGAAATGGGATGTGTTAAAACCTGAACAATATGTTTTGTTACAACACAAGTGTTAATAAAATAAAATCTCCTGAAAAAATGACATTTGAAGTCTTAATTCCAATTAAAAATGCAATTTAACAGTTTTATATAAAATGTATTTTAAATGCATATAAAATTGTTACGTCATCTGGGTGGGCAGGTTTGCGGTGTGGCACCTGTTAAAATGAGTTTAATTCAAAATATATTCCTTAGCTTTCTGTGGTCCCAGCCAGGGTTTAAATCAGTGTCTTCTCGCTGTGATGATGACGATGGTAAACATTGCACAGTCTACTGCAGACCAAAGTTCTACAAGAATATCTTCTTCAAGATAGAGCATCCATTATTAAATGGTAATTGGTTTATACTTCTATAGCACTTTTAAAAAGGCCCAAAACAGTGTCTCACAATTCCAAACCCAAGGACACTTTAACAAATGGGCAGGCAGGACAACAACCAAACCTGTGAACTTTCAGTCAGAGATCGACCGCTCTACCTCTCCACCACAGCCGCTCAATGAAATTGGCTTCAAAACTTTTGTTTATACATGTAGTATATTAACAATCATACTGTATTTTGAAAGTCACTCCATCCTCAACTTTATGGCTAAAACTAATCACATCTAAATCCTCTGCACACGGTTTTATGGACCGTAAATCCTCTGCTTTATAACTTCAGGGCAACAGACATGAACGGTTCCTTATATACATGGAAATCATGCTAACTAGATGCTGCTGGTATCTTGCAAGTATATTTGCATTTCTGACACCTAATTTTCCCAGCTGCTGCAACAGCTCAAATTAGTAAGCAGAACAAATCAAGTTAGGATGAGTGTCCTTTCACTGTCCTACTCAGTAGCTTCACTGGATACTTGTAATTCCTGAGGGAACAACTTCTGCTCTCTTTTATATCCAGTTAATGACCATTTCATAGCAGCATGACTGATGTGAGGAAGAAACACTTTCAAGTTTTTTTGGCACCTCACCCCAAATATGCTCCTCCTGGCTTCATGTTCTCAAAGAGTCCTCACCTGTGGCCTGCAGTAGTTGCCAGGCATGGTAACATTACCTGCACATTACTTGGTTTTGACCTCTTTTTTGGTTCCTGACAAAAGCCTTAGTCACATGAACTTGTATGGGGTGTTGACCCGTACAGGTTTTTGGGTAGTCCAAGTCCATGGAGGGACACATCTTAATGAGAGTGCAGGTGTGTCTTGCAGTTGCCTTGTACGGCCAACTTACGTAAAATAGAACGTATCATTGTCGCAAGTGTATCGTGAAGTATTTGTAAGGATAATGTAAGTTACACGTATTTACTGTATGACGTACGGGTGATGCTGTTGTACAACACACTCTTGTCATTAGTAATGTATGAGTTTTGGCTCTTTTCTGACCACGCACAAATGCTGCACACACAGGACGTGCACATGATATGTAAGTGTCTTTAGGATACATGTAAAATACCAACACAAACAATACTCTATCTAACAACATTCAGGCTGCATACAAGGAGAGAATACTTTTCACGTGAACACCACTCATGCGCACCTTGACCAGGATTTGTTTTTTTTTATGTGTTAAAGTTGACAGCCGTTGATGTACCGTTGACACTAGTTTTTATACTAAATGAAGGTTCGTTTTTTGCACTTTTAGTTTGACATTATTAACACATTGATGAATGCATTTTTACATTAATCCACATGGAGCTCCAGACCAGTTAAAACCAGTTAGAGGGTTTTTCAAGAACATTTGCAGTGAAAACAAAGCTATAAATTGTCTTGCTGGCAGGAGCAGGGGCCACTGTCACTGAGCACTCAAAGTGTAGATTTGGTGAAGATGACCTTATAGGGTATTTAACCTCATGGTGACCTGAAGCCACATGGGCCCACCTCTGGGGATATATCTGTAGGGTCCATTTTACTGGGCATTGTCTGTCGTGGTGACGGTCCAGAGCTCTCCATACAACTTTGATGCAGCTTTCATGAAAAGGACCAAATTCCAAACACATTTTTGGTCACTTTCTTCCTCATCAACGAACACGGAGATAGAAATAGAAACGGCAAATATATACTTTATTTATATAGAATTAAAAAGTGGCATAACTGCAAACAATATCTCTACATTGTTACTAATAATTTTTTGTGTACTTCTTCGTGGGTGTTGGAGCAGTGTTGTTACTAAATATACTATACGTACTCAAATTCAAAGACTTTTTTCTTTCTTGCAATATAGGGTTTGATCTTTAAGGCTTATTATTTTTTTTTAAATACGATTGCTACAAAGTAATCTGATTTCTCCAGGGTGCACAGAAAAGTATGCATACATTTTTCATGTGGTAAACCTTCAAAAAATGTTGCCTAAACATAAAATAGTCTCCTGCACTTCATGTTTATAGTCGGACACATTCTGTCCTTGTGTCTCAGAGTTTATAAAGATAAAGGACTCCTGAATCTCTGCTATCTGAGTGGAGTTTACATGTTCTCCCTGAACATGAACACTGATGGGTTTTGTCTGAGTGCATCGGCTTCCTTCCACAGTTTAAAAGCATGTTGCACAGCTTAATCTGTAACTCTAAAGGTGCCTTTAACAGTGAGTGTGAGCAGTAGTGTTCCATGTATGTGTTCCTGTAATGGACTTCAAGGGTTTACTTTGTCTCTGCCCCAAGGTAGCTGGGATAGGCTCCAGCAACCTCCTCTCCTGGGAAAAAAAGCATGTAAAGATATAAATTATAGATTAGTTCATGAACTCTGCGCTTGGGTTAGAGTTTAGACCATTCTTGAGAGATTGAATGAAATAAGAAGAAGGACCATCATAAAAATCAAGCTTTTTTTTGGTTAACATGATTCAGTGGTTAATTAAATTGATGACTGAAATTTTTAAAATGTTAATTATAGAGCCTTTTAGTAGAAGTGTAAGGTTTTAAAATAAACTGGTAAAAATTGGACAAATACCACAAATAAAAGGATTAAATATTACTGTCATGTTTGCTAGGAAACACCTGGATGTTTTCTTTTTTATTTAACACTGAGATAATTTCGATCATCTAATGTTTCCACCTTCAGCATTTCGATGTTCATCATCTCTGCACCTTTTGCATCTGAGTGCTGCATGAATAATGGAGTGCAAAGTTTGTGTATTAAGCTACTATAATTACACTGGTCCTACTATACTCTGTGCATTGAATTTCCAACCCCACGCTTATTCCAGCATACCATGGCTCTCTACTTCTTTGCATAAACAGGCCCACACATTCCCACCCGCACACAATCACACATGCATAATAAACACCCCCCCACCTCAGAGAGTGACGTCAGTGATAAAAGCAATAGTGTTTCATGTATTTATTTTCACCTTTCTTTTACTGGAGAAGTTAGCCAGAACACACACACATCCCATTCCCTACACACACAACTTATGTATAGGGGTTATATAGTAACTGAGAAACCTTTTAATTAGAGAGCACAGCCTTTACAGTAGCAAACCCCGTTAATGCAGCCGGTGTTTGTCAGTGCATGCACGCCGATGGTTGCCCTGTTTTAACTGCCGTTATCTAACATTCTGTACAGGGAGAGCTGGCTCACCGGGGACTGCTGTGGTCATGATAAACAACAACTGCCAGACTTTATGCAGGGCTGTGCGTATATGCTTGTGTGTGTTCAGGACACTGTGCTGTATAAGCTAATGAGTCGTGCACTCTCTAAGGGACCCGTTAGTTATATTTTTCTACTTTTATTTTGAACAGGTAGTGTCCTACCTTTGGCTCTTTAAAATTTGAAATAAACTGCATCATTTGTTTTAAGCTGAGGCAGTACTAAGCTTTGCAGTTGGTGATGCACAATTATATCAGCAGAATATCTGGATTTAGCAGATAGAATGATAACTTTAATAAATTCTGGTAATGTTGGTTGTGGTCTGACTATGAGGTCACAGTAGTTGTGAATGCATCATACTGTAGCAGACCTAAACATGTCACTTGTTCGAGTCAACCTTTCAGCTCCTCTTTCCCATTTTGTCATAAAGCATTACCCTTCGAATGACCGTTTTATAGCTGGTTTTACACCTTACCTTAAGCACACCTGTTGTACTATACGATCCTCCAAAGAAAAAGAAGGAAGACCCATAATATCAACACTTAAAAATGAAAGACTATTTTTAGAACAAGTGATATGTATTACCTAACAAGAGTGAAGGGTGTATTCAGACTGGGAAAGTCTGTTGGTTCGACCCAGTCCACTTAATTTGGGCCGGATCAAGTCCTAAAGATTGAGTTTGGTCTGTATTCAGACTGGCTACTGGACATTTCTGTTTCAGACCAAAACTTGTAAACATGTGAAAACAAAAAACAAAACAAAAACCATGTGAAAAAAGATCTCTTCAGTCATTGACCAGGAAGTACAAGGCGGGTCAAAACAACAGGAGAAAGTGGGAGGATCGGCTCCTTAAAGTCCTCGTTGGGATGGTTAACTTATCAAAACTTTATATTTCGATTACCAGTTTTGAACGTCAGGAACAACAGTTTTTACTTGTTACTTTGGTACGGTGGTAGCAGGTTGAGGGCGGTTACCGGCATGATTACCGGCTTCACTCCTATTCTGTTCACATTACATGACTCTCAGCTACGGTGGCTGTTATGGTCCAGTTATTCCACTCCCACAGCGTATTGTATTCAGACTGAAGAATCTCAGAGCGAACCGAACCTCAGTCCTGATTGACTGAGACCACCTCAAAAGATGGTTCTGAGAGCGGTTCTTAGTCCCGGACCATGGTTTGCTTGCTTGTATTCAGACTGAACATTTGTTCAATATTCGGGGGATACAAACTCTGGTTCACTTTAAGTGAACCAAATGTGTCCAGTCTGAATCCACCCTAAGATCACTAATAACTACAACAACTTGGGGAAATAAGTAAAAAGAGAAACAAAAAGGTGACAGGATGATCAAAACATAGTCCATAAAGGATATCAGAGCGGGAATCCACTAACCCGGATGTTGTCACAATAAACAGAGTAACCTAAACCACACTTGGGTAGAGGGTAAATGTTCCTCCACCATGCTGTTAGATTACAGTGTCATCTGCAAACATCGTGGTTCACAGAGATTTCTGTCTAGCCTCAAACCTCATCTGTCAGTAAGTCCATCATCACAGAAAACAAGCTCAAAGTTGATCTTTGGTGCAGTTCCTCTATGGAAGCATCGGTCGTGAATGAAACGGCTCTTAGAGGTGGCTCTTGGTGAACGACAAGACATATGAGAACTGTCCACTTATACATGCAATAGCAAGATCAAATGCAGCCAGCTGAATGTGAAATGAATGAAGGTGCCAGTGTGTTTACTGCATCTGTTGGTGTTGCTGGAGTATCTACAGCATCATGTGGTGTTCCTCCACAACCATCAAAAAAGACAACCCAGAGCGCCGTGAGACAGTTTGTTTCCCCCGAAGTATGCTATCCCAGCAAGACAGCTCAATTGATGAAGAACTGGCAAACATGACTGTACTTGATTCTGTGCAGTCTGTATGTATCTTATCTTTTCTTACTTACTTACAATCCATTGATTTCTTCCAATTGTGGATTGTGACTGCACTGCACCACACCATTTATCTGCCGTGCCTGGACCATCCATCATCATCAACTAGTCTGGAGTTGGCGGGCTCCTGGCCAGATCTTTATTTATGGGGTCAAGCCAGGCTCGGTCTGAATGTTCAACATTGATGTTCCCTCATGTAGACTCAACCACCCTGCAGAAAGGGTAGGGGGGTTTAGGTACATTATAGGTCAGCCAACTGCTGGACATACCAAACCTGGGCTATACCAAACTTTAGTAAATTTGTTTATTTCACTTCTGTTTGTCAATCTCAGGTTTTTACATTTGCTGGGTAACCTCCATTTATGACACTCAGTCCTTGCATTGATAACAGCTCACAATTTGTCTTATGAAACAGTTGTATTTACAGCAACATGGATTAAAAGAGGGTTCATTCATGAAGACAGGAACAGGTGGATGAAGGACCCAAAAACTTCGATAAATAAACTCAAAGCATGACAAAGTCATATAACTAAGGGAGAAAAAAGTGTGACATAGTTGGTGTAAGACAAAACATGACAAAAACGCAAGAAAAATACGACTGAAATGCAACCAACCCTCACAAAAATTATGCTTTTTTTGAACTTTAAGTTTCAGGTAATGGTGCATGTCACAGAAACAGCTCAGATGTATGAAATACTAGTCATGTTTTCACTAACTAAAGACTTTTTCTTACATTTTGCTTTTTTCTTCATCTCGTCTCCACTGTCTTGTCCTATTGTTGTTGGTCACTTGGTAATGACCATTGAGGGCTTAAAGGATTCCCTGCTTTCCAGACAGTTTTTTCCAGTTGGTTAATTAGCTAAAAGACAAGCTTGAAAAACAGTCTGGTTTTATTTCCCCAGTGCAACATTTTGATGGAGTTAGACAGTAATGTGGAGACCTGCTTGTCTGGGAGTTATGAGGCACTTAGATGGCACTTTATGACCATCCTTTGCTCATTGTGCCAGTCCAAATTTGTGTTGATTTTTCACATACAATTTTAATAAAATATATTTATGTTTGTGGTCATAATGTGAGAAAATGTGGAGAAGTTCAAGGGGGATGAATATTTTTGCAAGCCACCGTATGTCCACTGTAGCTCTTAAAACTTTTTTGTTTATTTTGCAAAGCATTCATGCTGTTCATTTTATTCTGACTTTTTATCTACTTGGGCAGACTAAGATATTCTTTCTGTAGAGGATTAAAGGTCACTGGCACGATCCACAGCACAATCCTGCTGGGCACAAAATGTTTTCAGCAAAGGGTTAGGTCATTGTGTGGTGACGTGTATTTGTTAGACTTTCCTGCTACAGAGACATTATATTGTAGCGGCTTCTTTGAAAAGGACACAGTAACATTCCCTGCAGTTGTATCACTTATACAGACCAAAGAAACAAAGTTAAAACAAATGATCGTATAATAACCAGCAGTGACCTTTGATTATAAAAGGGTAGATGTATCTTTATATTTAATGCTTGTATTAAAAGTAAGAAGAAATCAATTATTCTTGGCATTTATTTTTTAAAAACTCATTTGGACAGTCAACCCTTCACTTTGATGTTGCTAAGAACACAGTCACATATCCCAAAATGCCACCACACAGAGATCTAAATGCAAGTTGTTTAGTAAATTCAGCAGGTGGCCATGCAGCGGCATTTGGGAGGCAGCAGATGCATTTTTGCCCACTGCGCGGTGGCCGCGAAGGTTTTAAGAAAAATGTAAACTTTTTACAGTGACCAGAAGATTTTTCTCTAAAAGTAGACATTGGTCAGTGGCTGCCCGGGCACATTTCAAAGTTGTGAAGTGGCAGTCAAGTGACAGGCAGGGATGATGCCATTAGGAAATCGAAAAGATTCTGTCAGGAAAACATGTTTTGTTATTGCAGTAAAGGGATGTTGAGCAATGTGATCCTGTGATAAAGAACTAAGCTGAACAAAGGTTCAGAGGCTTCTTCCATCTGACCTGGTTTACTGCATTTGGGCTGCGATCGATGACCGGTTTTGAAATGCTGAAGATCTTCTGAATTTATTCTTGAATAAACAGACCATTTGAGAAGACAGAAGATTCCAGTCTTTTCTTGATTCAGAGTTCACTTTTTCCTCAACAACAACATTACACAGCTCATCAAAAGTTGAGCGTGTCATGCAAGTGCTGGATCCACTGCTCTTCTGTAAAATCACCAAACATGATTTCCCCAAATTGCTTCCTCTGTAGCCACTCCCACAAGTAAGGAGGCTGCCGCTCCATGGCCCGAATAAGACGCTGACGTCTCCTTTGATTGATGATGATGAGAGCTATTGCCGTATCAAAAATGTGAATATATCTGATGTGAATCAAAGTATTTTTTACATCTGTTGCCTTTGTCTTTGAATGACTCATCGCAAAAATGGGTTTGCGTTTATTCGCATAATTAGGATTTAATGGAAACAGTGCAATTGCAAAATTGTGTTTTTTTGACATTTCTAGAATTTTGATAAAGTTTTGCACAGAAGTGTGATGGAACCACAGCTAGTGAGACAGCTGCTAAGGGACCAACTGCAAGCAGCAAGCTCCATGAAAAAGTGATAACAAAATATACTCATCATATTCGTGCTACAGCAATTTTGGAATAAAGTTGTTTTGAATAATTAATGGAGGAATGACTCACATATGATCCAAACTGTTGAATAGTTATGAAGGTTACTGTCACATTCTTCAATGACTACTTATCACCCATTTTCACTTATTACTGCAGTAGTTGCACTTTTTTTACTTGATTATTCAAGCTACTACACAAAAGTTCTCTGTTTAAGTGTAAATCATAAAATAAGGTGAATAAACTAATAATTGGGACATTCATTTTTTTAATCTGTTACAGAAGTATTGGATCAGGACACAGTATCGACGGATACAAATCAAATGACTCAGAATCAGATCAGGGTCCAGAAAACCTGACTGGGACATCTCTAATTGCCATCTTGTGTGGGGACACGTGGTGTTCATTAAAAGCGCTCCAACATATAAAAGGTGCCCCTGGTGCCGCAGAGCAAAGATTTGACCTGTTTTGGGGTCTTGCATGATCCTGAGGGTAAACAGAGAGGTGGTACAGACTTTAAGACTGTTCATTTTCTCAAAAAGCTGCACGTGCGTTCATATTTATGGTTCACATTTACTACATTCTCCAGACACTGATGGTTGTTTTTTTTTTTACTTTTCTGTAATAACTGAAATTTTTATTGCTGTGATCAGACTGGAATATTTCAAGCAGAGAATAAAGCTCATCAAAGCTCCAGTTGAGCAAACAAACTCAAAGACATCAAAACAGTTTGTTCTGAAGAAAAAGAGGCAGACAAACCCTGAGAGGGCTCACTACATGTTGAAACACAGGAAAATTTTTTTTTTTTTTTTTACGTGACTAATTGGGCAGCACAGTCACAACTTATATGCAGATGGATGACACTGCATGGGATTTTCTTGTTTACTGTTGATTTCTTTCAACCATTGATTTCATTATGGACTTTATGAATTGTATTAACTTTGACATTAATCTAAAGACTATAGAAACAGGCAAGACCACGCCCCCTGCAACCGTAAAGCCTGCTGGGTGTGTAGTCTAAAGGTATGGGTAACACCACAGTTTTTTATTATTAATTGCTTTTCTTTTATCCCGATCTCATGCGTCTCCACACTAGCATGTGTTTGTTCCATCAGAAAGTGATGGATTATTTATTTTACTCACTCTTAGTGTGGTTCCAGCCCACACACACAATTTTGAATTTCACCAAACCGTTTTGACAAATCTGTTTGAATCCAACACTGACTCCCACAACAATGGAGATGAGTAGAATTTTTATTTTTCAAGAAAACAATAGAAGCAAAAAAAGAGAAAAAAATGATATTTTATTTATATAGTCCATTCTCACAACCATAACCATCTCAAGGGGCTTCACACCGGTATTTATGCATTTTCCGCTGTTTTCATTGTTCCTGAATTCATCTTGTTTGCCTTATTTGATTTTTTTCATTAAATGTGAGCTTTAAAGAAAAAAGATTAATTGCGCAAAGTCCTGTGTGAAAGGCAGACGGGGAAAAAACGAACAAACTCAGAACTCAGTGTTTGGCTGCAGAAACATTTGTCTTAACAAATCTACAGAAACAACCGGCTGACACTTTTCACCTGCAATCATAAAGCATCAGGTAAAGTCTGTCTTCAAAGTTGTCTCACATAGAGTGAGTTACAGTTATGTGTATATGTGTGTGTGTTTTACAAGATATTTCCAATTAACATTCTCCAAGCAACAAACCCATCATTGAATCTCCTTTTGAATCACTAAGATGCTAGTAAGTATGACTGCCTCCTTTTTTTCTGTTCTAAACAGGTCAAAACTATTCTCTAACCAGAGGTCAGATTGTTTACTGTCAGGTTAGGCCTTAGTCACCACTGTCTGCAGGTAAAAAGGCGAATCCTTTAGGGGACACAAAGGTTGGAAACCGCTCGTTGAGCCCACAATGTAAAATTTCTCATGCACAATTTCATCTAGGGGCTTGCTGCAGGCGACAGGCCATAGCGAACAGGTAAACAACACACAAGTGTAAGCAATGCTGCAAACATACTGGGCATCAGGTGGCGTTTTGAACGTGAATGTTTGAACATACAGTGTTCACACCAGCCTCTCGTTACCCCGTAGTAGTGAGGCTTGGTGTAAAATGTTGAAGCCGTGCAAATGTCATGAATCTTACTCCAGACTTTTTCTTTCACAGCTCTTTTCAAACAGTTGGTACTTTTGAGTTTTGAAAAGACATTACCTATATGTTGCCACCAAATCTGAGTCCGTGATGGGTCAAAAATCGACTGGTTTAACTTTTAACATGCTTAAGTGCCATTCATTTTGTACAGCTTAAAAAGTGACTTACAATTGTCCGTAGCGATGTGTGAATGCAAGAGTTCTGAACACGGAAATTCAAACCTGCATGTGCCTGCGTTTACATTCACAACCACGTGTTGCTGATCCCAGTGTAAACGTAGCATGAGGGTGAAGTAGGCGAGAACGAGGCGTGTTGAACGAATTATTCATTTTTTCAACCCCCCAAATCCTGCACATGTCATAAGAAACCTGTTAGTGCTGTTCAAATGATAATTGGGTGCCCCTTAGATGAAGTTTGGTGGACTAAAAGAGTGTAGTTTGTGTGGACACTTTAGGCATCCAACAGGCACTTTCACATCACCTGCACACTTTATGCATGCAGCATTCGTGCATGGTCTGTTAGGGGCCAGTTTTTGCACCTCACTAATGACTAGAGTGAGGCAGTTTCACCCATATAGCATAAGAGGGCACAGCTTGCATTAGGCTTACAAATACTTCAAGATCTTCTTACCACAGACATGACAACTGGACAGTGTACTGTTCGTAATGTGCTACAAATTTGTTGCATGTCTTTTGCGCACTCCGTGCATACACCCTGTTAGAAATAAGACACTCAGAGAGGAGTTTTTGCCGACATCCTACAGGTATGTATCACCTGCACACCCTATGCATGTGGCCTTTGTGCACGGTCAGAAAGGACTCAGTCCACTCACATTACTAATGACTAGAGTGTGTTGTAAGGACATTATCCAACAGCATGACCAGTACATCATAAGTGTTTTTCATTAGCCTTACAAAAATTTGATGATACACTTGCCACATGCACAACAATAGTACCTTCTATTTTCATGATGTCCTTTAAGGCGGCCACATGAGCCACAAGGAAACTGAGAGACACACCTGTGCTATTGTAACATATAACTATAATGACTGTCCTCCACAGGTCCAGACAACCCCAAACCCTGAAGCACCCACACAGGTAAACCCCCGTACTAGTACACGTGACTAAGGCTTTATGTTTCACATTACTTTTTAACTTCGTTTTTTTTTTTTTCAACTAGAGCCCAATCTTTTTACTTGAAGGAGAAGAGTTCTTGAAAGGGTTCCTCCCTGGACTTGATAGAAATGCAGCATTGTAGTATATCTTCTTCCTTTTTTGAAATTCACCTTTTTCTGAAGAGGCTTGTAAATGACGATAGACTGCAGCATTGTGGGAGCGCCCAGTGTTGTTCCAGCACTGAAGTTCTGTAGACCTGTAGACATTAAACTTCCTCCCTGCTAAAATGTACGCTTATGAGCTGCCTGTTGGATTTTCAAAAGCACCCTGTGTGCTTAAAAGGTGTTTTCTGTTCCAACAAGCAGAACAGACAGCTCAATCTCTGCTTAGAAGTCTCTCAAGATGTCTTTATTAGAATTCTCTCCTGTATTCTCAAAGTCTCTGCAAGGACCTTTTTACTCTATTCTCATCCCTCCCATTTTCTCTATTTCTTCTCCAAAAGACCACAGAGATGAGCGGTTGTTCAAACTCTATTAAATCAGGGTTTCTAATCCCTGTCCCACGTCAGAGCATCTGCACAGAGCTGAAGACGTCCATTAAGAAAAGAATCACAGCACAGCTCTGACAGAATAGTTCCAGAGGGCTGAAGCCAGAAGGCTGCAGAAGGGAACAACGCCAAAGTAGACAATTCATCTGAAAACAAAAGAAAGCCCTTGCATTAAAGTCAAGTTAAAACACTAAGACTATGGTCACATATCCCAAAATGCCACCCTGCTGCGACCTAAATAGCAAATGTGGAAAGTGGCCATGCGGCAGCTTTTGTAATCGACAGTTGCATTTTACACACCATGCGGTGGTGAGGTTTTAAGAAAATGTTAAAAATGTTACGACGACCGCACAACAGTGGCTGCCCGAGCACACATTTCAAGGTCGCGGACCAATGACAGGCAGGGATGACGAAATAGGGCAACAGCTGGGCCACCCGGTAGCTCCGGATAAGAAGTGGGCCATCCTGCACGCCTGACGGCCACCTGACTGCCGTCGTTTCCATTCATGGCCACACCAGTGATTTTCAAAGGAAAATCAGGCAGCAGCATGACATCTTGAAGATTCTGCCAATGCCTCTTCATCGCGCAGGGGCAGTTTTATTTGTAACCATAGCCTAGGTTAAGAGTCGTGCTTCTTTTTGAATGAAATGACAACTTGAGCAGAGGGTGTTATCATAACGACAAAGGCACGTTAGAGCCAAATGACAAGCAGAGAAAAGCAGTGCTGCACATTCTGATTACGAGCTTCAGTGAAGCAGACTCAACTCACAAGGAAGAACACAGTCTCACTTTTACTGCTTATTTTATCCATCGTACAACACTGATCAGTTCCTTTTCATAAAGACACTACAACCGTAAACCTGTGTCTAATCTTTAATCTCTGTGTGAAACATTGCAGTCATGAGCAGACCAGCAGCAGCTTTGACTTTAAAGTAAATGAAGCATTTCTTCATGATCCACACTTCAAAATATTCATGTTTTTTTCATTTCACAGATCCCTCTACCATGACGGTATCTGAATGTGTTATTAGATGATTGGTGTGGTCAGAGCTGAAAAAGTTGAAGCTTAAATGTGTCTTCTGTGAGCAGCAGTTTGACACGCTGACCTGAGATTCTCTGCCCTCAAGTGATCCGCAAATCCTGCCTCAAACTTTGGTTTTATGATGGTAAATGGCGTATACTTATATAGCGCTGTTCCACCTTCATTTAAAGCCCAAAGCGTTTTACAGTCACGGTCCCATTCACACACACATTCACACACTGATGGAGGCTCCGCTGCCAAATACTGGCACCAACCTTCCATCAGAGGCAATGTGGGGTTCAATTTCTTGCCCAAGGACACGTCAACACATGGGCAGGTAAGGCGGGAATCAAACCTGCAATGTTCCGATAAGAGGCCGACCGGGATGAATTACTAGCCGTAACTGGACAAACAACTCCGGGAGCCAGCCAACTAAGACAAGTGAGACAGACACTCCATGCAATGCAACGAAGACTACTCCAGACAGACAATTCGGGTATGTGATTCCGACTAATTTTAAACATAAATAAATCACAAAATATGCCTCCATGACAGCCTTGCTTATGGTAAATCTTAGCATAACTTTGCTCAAGCTAACACAAAAAGGTTTAATTTGCTGGTGAAAATGTAATTTGCTATGTTTGATGAAAATTCAAACCCTTGTCTTATACATTAAAAACGTACCTTTACAAGATGCTGCTGTCTGTCTTCGGCTAGCTTCTCTTTTCCAAACTTGATTCAAATCAACTGGGGGTCAAGAGTGGGGGGTGGGCGACGAACATCGTCTGAAAATTATGTCCAGACATAGATGGAAATTATAGTGTAAATGTACGACGAGAAAACGACTAAACTGAAGTAAAAATTATTATTTTGATGTGTTCTTAGATGTCGCTCTGAGTTAGCAGTTCAGAAAATGGCAAAAATACGGCCGGCCAAATTTACATTTTACATAGTGCGCACACCAAACTCAACCTAATAATAGTGATTTCATTAAATTTTAAAAGTTCACTTTGATGCCCTGATATCATTTACATTATAGTAAAGTAAAAAGCACCAAAGCTAAATAGCATTAATTTTAAAGATTAAGTTTAACCCCGCAAAGCCTGAACCAGTAAATAATTGACAGAAAATTCCAATTTCCAAAACAAAGAAAAAACACATTTTAATATATATATTTCAATTTGTATCATGTTTAATGCATCAGGTCACACAGCTCAAAGATATATGTTTTCCTGAGCTAATAAAAATATTCTGAGAGTTAAAAAAAATATAAGAAATGGGCATTTTCATTCTATTGCTTTTGTGGACAGACTCATGTATCAAATATGATACGTTCAGCTTTAAAGGTTAAAATATTGAATTAACATTTTTAGATTATTGCAATAAGGAACAACACATTAAACTGATGACAGCAATGGTTTACTTTTTTCAGTCTACTTGAACCAAGGTGCGACATGAACTAAATGTACGATTGAAGTGTATTGAGAGTGGTGAATAGTCATCTGTGTAAAAGTTGGAAGAAGGGTGAAGAGGATTTTAGCCCCCAGTGTTTCCTGTGGGAATCTTTTGTTCCAGGGTTTCCTGGCTCGCTCTGGGGTCGTTGCTGCAGTGGTCGCTCTTGCTGGGGCGGCTGGAGTTCTGCATTGCAGCCTCACAGCTGTGGAGTGAACTCCGTTGCTGTACCGGTCTGGATGGGCGCTGTGGCGATGTTCCTGTGACTGAACTGCTCCTGGCATGAAGCGATTCCCAAATACCTTTTCATCACAGCAGAGCCGAGCCTTAAGTTTCTTTTAGAAGTTATTTTAGAAGCACTCATTGAGTTTGGGGGTCATGGGTTTATGTGTTAATGGTTGGGGGGTGTTGTGTTTTTGTATTAGTTTTATTTTTATATGTAAAGCGCTTCGAGTTGCGCATGGTATGAGAAATGCTTTTTATAAATAACGTTTTATTTGATTATACTTGGTGTAGTGAGGAGGTAGGGGCACCTACGATACTGCTGCACAACGAACTGATAACCAAGCAAAGGCGTCAAAAATGACATCACTGAGACACCAGCAACTTTTTATCAACAAAAAGCCCCAGCATGTGCTTCTAAAAGGCTTTGAATTTTCATTCACCTGGAACCAAAACCATTCGGTTAAACCACACCCCTCTCACAAACCCAACCAATGAAAACATCTGCAAATAACTTTCTTTGTTTGACATTCAGGGAGTCCCATAGAGAGCTGGACTGGGGACACTGAGGTGGCTGCAGATGCTGAAATCAAAATCTACAGACTGGGGACCACTAACAAGATCAATTTACAGCCCTTCGTCAGACTGCCGGAACAAAGAACAGGCCCCAAGCCAAAGGGAATTAGCAATACTTCAACAAATCTACTGAACCTGAGTGCTTCTCCACTGATTAATCATCTTTGTCCTAATAGCCTCCATATGCCAAATTAATCCATTATGGACGTTTGTAATTTTGTAATAACTTTTATTTTTACATACACTATCTTGAAGTTTTGATTTTTTGCTTTTGGAAACAAACTCAAGTTTAAATAACGTATTTTCCTCCTAAAAATGTGTTCTTTTTGACGATGCCAAGCCCAAATCCAAGCTGGAGAAGCTCATCATTAATCAGAATTAGCCGAACTCACAAGCTGAACATCTGGTGAGAAATTAAAACAACACTTTCTGCGATGGAGTTTGCTTTCCACACATTTGTGTATATTTTCCTGCTCCCCAGGAACACAATAATACCAGTCTCAAAGTGATTGGCTGTCATTTGGTTGTTCCTCATTATATCAGTCAGAGTCAGTCAGAGAAAATGTTCTGACAGGAATATTATTTGCAGATGTTAGTGATGGGTAAGTGTGATTGTTCGATTGATCATTACACCACTAAGAAGCAGGCAAAGGTGAAACACAAAACAGAGAACTTTGGTGCTTTGCAACAAGAACGTTCTGGATCCCATTTAGACTGCACTCTGTCTGTAAGGATCATAGGGATCCAACTGCTGCAGATTTCCTCATCTGATTTTGCAAATACAGATTTCAAAGAAACTGTGAGGCCACATCAAACTTGAAAAAGATGAAACAAAACCTAAATCTTCAGCTGCTGTCACTATCAAACATGTTTAAATGTTTCGTTCTTCACCTGGCTTGTGTCCACTCTGTCTCTGTTTCATGTGGCCAGGTCAAAACCCAAACACTGGAGCTTTTTCAGTATCCAGCCTTCAGTTATAGAATAATATTCCAGCAGAACTGTTCATGACATCACATTTTACCTTTATCTTTTTAGAATGCCTTTAATACTCAGTAGTCGGTGGCATCTTGTCTTCTTTTACTCGTTTTTTTCATCTTCTGTATTTTAAATATTTCATTGCTTTTGTAATTTTATGTTGTTTTAAATTTTTGTTCTTAATTTGCTCAGTTTGAAAATGTGCCTTTTTCTGTCTGTTATTTTAAAGCTCGTTGGCAGCTTGATGGTGTTGTAAAGAGCCATAGACATAAAGTTGCATTCATTCATTCTTACCTCAGTGCTTTTTAAAAGCAATTAAACTGTACCAGAAAAAGAGGAGTGTTTCTGTGCCTTACTTTAACATTTGCTGTATTTCTTTGAAATGATTTGGATTAAAAAAAAAAACTATCTTTTAACATTATTATTGAAGTAAAATGTGTTTTGGAACATTTGCCATTCATAAATCCCGATGCATTGCTTAGTTGCAAGCTGGTGGGAGAAATTAAAAGCTCATAATTGGTTTGTTAGGTCACCACCCACCTAGAACAGGAATAGGAACAGGGACTTCCTATGTAATTGCTTCTGGGAGATGTTAACACCACAGTTGTTGCCACACTGTGAATAAAAGTAGCAAATAAAAAAAGGATGTTTAAAAAAGCTGAAGTCCCATTAGTTGTCATGAACCTAAGTGTAGTTTGGTGCATTTCACCTATTCCCTGGGGGAGTGTGGGGAACCATTTGGTGGTTTAACCCCCAATCTAACCCATTATTGTGGAGTGTCAAGCAGGGAGGCACTGGGTCCCATTTTTAGTCTCCCCCGGACTAGAACTCACAACTTTTCAGTCTCAGGGAGGACACTGACAGAATTTGGTTTAAACCAAGTCAGTTTTCCAAAATGATTGCCATAAAGATTCAGTTCATGCAACAATGTGAGAACTGTTAACCTAGTGGATTATCTTCCACAAAATCAAGGCTTTTCAAAAGCTATGCATGGTAGTCAAACGTTCTTAACATTGCATTTGTTTATGAAAACCTGTAGTCAGAACACAGGCAGTTTAAAATGATGTCCACATACCTGGATATATAGATAGAAGTAAATCAATCAGCAACAGTATTAGTATTACTTCAGTGCACTCTTCTTATCATCTACTGTATTTAAATGTTATTTATTGTGGTTGTTTGTGCATCAGGTTCAGAAAAATAGCTTACATTTCCACACATTAACACACTTATTAAATCCCACTATTATCTGCCACCGCATGAATCCATGCTGACGACGGCAAAACAAAATAACGAGTGTTGACAGTGTTAGTATGATAATCTAAATTATGCAGGGGAACTTTTCAGAAGGCCTGACAGGCGCAAACAAAGGAGCAGAGGTTGTGCTAATCTCCTCGTCAAAACCTGAATATCAATGCAAATGCAGTCGTGTTCACCACTTCCATTTTGCATCAAAGTCTCAAAGTTTGGAAGAGATGAGATATTAAGGTAAGCCTTATTCATCCCTGAAGGGAAATTGGATCACCGCCGAGGTAAGAAGTGGAGCTGCTGGAAAATAAGCAGAGCGGTTGTAAAGAAGATGAAATCTCAATAAAGACACATTTCAAAGCAACAACTTATTGTTGAGCTGGGGTATTTCTGTGTGTTGCTTGTGGCATCCCCAGACTGCGTCACAGATTCATTTTGAGTTGATTACACAGGACGCTGTTGGGAATGTGCTGAGGTAAGAGAAGTTTCTAAAACAAGTCAACCTTGTTTTTTCATCTTCCACTGTGTTCTTAGTTGGCGGAGTCAAGGTGGTGTCTTCTGAGGTTATTCTGACCCACTACAGCTTTTCAGCCGACAAAGTTGTTCTTCCTATGAAAGGGATGTTTTTGGTGTTTTAACATGTTTTTGTTGCATTATTCTCATGATAGAGGACATATGTCACATAATTAAACTTAAAACTGTATTTCTGAGTATTTCTTGACTCGAATTGTGTTGGATCAGCAGCAGATAAAAACCTGCATTTTGAAAGGCTCATATTTGTGACGCAGCAAATGAAATGGGTGGGCTAAAGTCTCCCTTTGCTGTTCCAATTCTGATGCATTCACTTGCAGATTAGATGCATTAAGACTACGGTCACGTATCCCAAAAATGCCACTGCGCAGCAACCTAAATGCAAGTTTTTCAGCAAATTCAGCAGGTGGCCGCATGGCAACATTTGTAATTGGGAGGCGGCAGTCACAGTATGACAGGCCAGGCGGTGGCTGCTGAGGTTTAAAGAAAAAGTTCAAATTGACCGGACGATTTTTGACATTTTTCAGGGGCCAACCGGGCACATTTGGAGGTCGTGCGGTGGCAGGAAGGCATCAGCGCCATGACTGACTTGACTGATAGGAAGATCCCCAAATGGTCTGATGATCAGCCACCCCTCTGGCCTCATGGGGCTGTCCCACTGCCACTGTCCGATTGTTAGAAATTGTACGGTAGCAGCACAAGCACTTGACAAGGGCTGTTGAATTGAAACTCCTGCCATTCTGCAGATAATAAGTATTCAAAATTAATGCAAGCTTTTTGATTTTGGCTAAAAACTGCATATTTAAAAACGGCATATTTGCACTTGTCTCTAAAGTGCTCTTTTTAAAAGGAAAGAATCAGAGGAGTCAGAGGCCTCCAGAAGCCGAGCACAGCTTTTCTGCTTGTCATTGTCTATCTGTGCAGGTGCATGCCAGTGAGAAAACAGTCTTTACATCATAAGAAGTCTGCAAATCCAAGCTGTTTGATTGCAAAACAATCTGCCAAATCCTTTGATTAACAGCTTTCTTGAGTGACATTATTGTGAAGCTTCCTGAGGCGTTCCACACTCCACACTGCGGTGTTCCCAACCCACTGTGAACACATGTATTTTTGTCTTCAATTACTGTAAGTAAGATCAAACATGGAACTATATTATAAAGATACTTTATAAGGACATATGTTTTTAAACAAGTTTATTTCTTTTTATTTGTTTGGTCCTTCAAGGGAAGTTGGCAGTCCTGTGTTAATTTGAACTAGTGCAAAGTACTGCTTAAACACTTAAGATATAGTCTCATGCACCTGTACAGGGGTGACCTCTATAGGTGCTGCATTTTTCAAGCCCATGAAGGATTGTAAAGAGGAGTTGCTATAGTTAAAGGGAATCACAGGTGTGCTTTGCAGTGGCCTTGAAGTTGGTTGATAGTGGAATATACCATTGTCATGCATGAGGTAATTGTATCGGGAAGTATGCATAAGGCTAATGTAAGTTGCATGTACTTACAACATATAATTGAAGGTTTCATATGGTACCCTTACACCAAACTCTAGTTGTTAGGAAAGCATTTGCCCCAACTGCTCTATACTGCTACATACAGGTTGTCAAACAAATTAAGTTAGTTTTATATTTGTGTAACTAAAAGCCTGTTTTTAAACCTTTTTTTTAACCATTTGAACCAAACACTACGTCATTTTGTTTCTGTGTAATGGGAAAATTCATGAGACAGTCACAGATGTTAGATACTGGAACATACCCTCTATGACTGTTTATGTGAACATTGAGTGCTTTAGTTTAGTTTTTCAATTGTGTTCTTGGTATTGGTCATGCTCTTTTTGCAGGTTTCACTCAGTCAGTCATACCAGCTTTAGAGTAATTATCCACGACTGTCTTCAGTTGTATTCATGTTTCTCAGTGTATTTAAGTGTTTCGTTTTCAGTTATTCAATGTTAGGTCATTTGCTTTGTCATCTTTTTGTTTCTTTATGGGTTTTTCCATGTTCAAGTTTAGTTATGAAAGAAGTTTCTGCCACAAAGCCTGGTCTCCTGTATATTGGGTCCTACACCACTCATTTCTGACAGTTTAGAGTGCAAAGAGGTGTGATGACTTACTTTTGGTTTAGTTCTGTTGGAGGAAGTGCAAGTGTTGCCCTTTGGTTCTTACCAAAGCAGGAATCCAACTGGACCATCAGGTCGCACGAAAACAAATAGGAAGTTGACCGGAGCTGTGGAAGGCTGTTCTTGCAGGCCTTTACTGCTAAGGTGCTCACACACCAAACTAGATCCACGCTAACCCTTCCCGCTACTGTTGGGCGACAGTCTGCTTCAAACACGGTCGGAGAGAGAGGGAAACACCGCGTTAGCGGCCGTCATCCAGACACAGCAGGACTGAAGCTCACTATACCAGAGAACCTCTAAATCAGGGGGGATCAGACTTTTTTAGCATGTGAGCTTCTTAAAACACATCAAATACTGTGAAGTTTTCATTTTGAAGATACAACCAACATGCTGTTACAACAGAAACACAGGATTCCTGTTTACAACATGAAACATCCACAGATGAACAAATCCTTTCATGACAACCATTCACTCAGCAATGTGAGGGTATCTGTCTTTATAAAGTTATAAACCCTTCTGCTGATCAGCTGAAGGGTTTGTCATCAGTACATCAGTATGTTTTCTTATCAACAGAACCCCCGGTTTGAATCCCGCTCCCGGCTTTTGAAGTTCATTGAATCTTTTTTCTGCTAAATTACTGAACACACATGAATATAAATATGAATGAAAAACATCAGGATAATTCTTTGGATCTGAAACGTCATTGGAATGTATTCTTATAGCCATGAGTTTTTTAATAATACATAGTTAACACAAATAAATGCAGTCTATAAAACCTTTAGTTTACATTTTCTTGTTGTTTTAAAAAGATGTTCATAGAAATTTATTTTAAAAATGATGTATTCTTTTTGCTTGATAAAATACAATTATATATTTAAAAAGTAAAACAGAATAATTCTGAGATTTGAACCTGGTTACTTCTAGAATGGTAGATATACGTGCACAGGACAAACCGCTGTCACCACAAGCACAGGTTGATTTCCTTGAGTGTTTGCTTTTTGATCAGTGACTTTTCCTTTTTTTGTGGGTAGATGGTTTATTTTCTCATTATTTATATTTGATGGCTGCGATCTCCATGGAGATGTGATCACTGATGTTTTTGTAGAGCTCTTTGAAAAAGATAAAACTGATCTCTAAACATCATCTGTGTCTTCCATGCATTAAAAACTAAATACAGACAAAGCTCCATGCAGTGATCAACAACATTAGCTGCTAAGCTCCTCCCACACGTAAATGAGGTGGCGAGCTTAGAGAACACATTTTTGTGAGCAGCAAATTTGCAGCAAGAGAGGGGCGGGCCATGGGAATTGGCTGTGTGAATCGCGTTCGGTGTGAATGCACCTTGAAACACAGTCTTAGAGGCTCTTTCCATCCAGATAAAATATATTTGCAACTTTCATAATGAATTTTAAATGTGCATATTATGAAACTGAAACTCTAGCTCACAGTGGCATAACAATAAAGAAGAATTTGAATCAATAAAAAAACTAAGCCAAGGAATTTGGGTTTTGTCCAAAAGATGTAAAGCTCACTGATGATTTTTGCTGTCACTACAGTAGGCGAGTTCTAATTTTTCGATGTTTTTTAATACTTTTGTTATCCAACCAAATAGATCTGTCTGAATCCAGTTGTTTATTAAAACAAATCACATTGAACTAAATGGTCATTTCAAAATGAAACACATCGTTTTAACCGATTTTGATTGAGACACGTTGAGTTTATTTTACTATACCATAAAAACAACCAAGTCCATCCCAGAACAACACATGTGATGCAGCAGAAACTGATCAACCATCATTCCAGTCCAATGTGTGGAAATACTTTGAATTTACAAAGTCATGTGACCATACAGTGTTCTAGAATGTTCTAATAATGTTCCTTTGGATTATTCTGATGTGGAAAAACAACAGTGGAATGAACTTTATCAAACTCAAATGTGAATGGATTTGACTTTCATTCTTGTTTACTAGTTTGTTTGAACACATATTTATTTACACTTGATTATCTTGAAGAAACACAAGAATCTGGAAAACTTCACTGTTCAGTAGCAGGAATTCATCTCTGAGTCTCACTGTTGAAGTTCTGGAGAAAGATGTTCTGGATCTAATTTAGATCCGAGAATCAGATCATTGAAACTGAACCAAAATCTAAAGTGAATCAAATGTGTCAACCAAAATTATCGAATCGAATCACTGTTAAAATGAACAGGTACACCCCTATTTTATAGTATAAAATATTTTGTTGAAGCTCATTTAATTAGAAACGTGTGAGCATCTGAGAGTGAGACCTCCACCCAATGGGAATTGGCCTGCAAGACAATAATTCTTTAATGCTAAACCCAGAAATCTTATTAACTTAGAAGCTCAAACAATTCAGCATTTTGTCAGCATCACCTTGGGAACTGTTTCTGTGACACTCAACCATTTTTCATAAAGCAGTGGGAGTCCTTTAATTGTGTCTTGATGCTGCCCTCAAGGGACTTTGGACTTCTTTTATTGTCACTCCAGAGTCACGTTCACACATCAGCATCTGCAAAATCAAAGAGGAGATTTATTTTTCTTCCTGATGTGTGCGTGTTTGCCAGTGTTGTGCTGACCCCTCGATCTGTGATTGTGCGGAGGCTGTCGTTCCACTCTGCTGATCGGCGCCGCCCCCTCCTGCTGTAACGCGAAGCTGTCAGTCCCACTCAGATTTAATGGCTCTCTCAGTAAACTGCACCATGCTGCAGGATCCTGGCAGCTGCATGGCCAACTTTGAGAAGTAATGAGCGCCACACAGTTGCGCCGTCCATTGCGTGGTTCACCATGTGAATGTAAATGTTTGTAATTAAGACAGAATTCATTTGATCAAAGCCGCGGCGCCTAACGAAGCTTCTGCCTCTTCTCATCCACAATCTGCTCTTTTCATGTCAGTTGTTTGAAATGGATTAGCCGATGGCGCTACTGTACTGCAGCAATTAGACAACACATCGACACACATACACTGTTCCTAAAGTGCGGGCTAGTTAGTGGATGTGGCTGGGGGTGGAGAGGGTCAGAAATCTCTCCATGTTCTGCTCACGTCTGGCTGACAGCAGCAACTCTGAAAGATCAAAATGGAAGATCCTGTAAGAAGATTGACTCAACAGTCCGGTTTGCATTTTGATGCCGCACTCCTCTGCTGTTGGTCCCCCTCAGGCAGATCTTCACTCAGACCTGCAGGCCTTCATCTTTTCTCAAATCAACATTTTTTTAGTGTGAGGGGGAGAACAAATATTTCAAAATGCCAGAGTTATTTTGGGCCATGTGTCCCTTCAGGAAACTCCAGCGCAGTGAAATGGGAATTTAATGAATCTTGTTTAATTAGCATCTCACTGAGTCTGAAAGATGAAACTAAAAAAGCAAAACAAGATCTGGAAGACGCTTTTCAGTTTAATTAATATTGGAAGGATGGCGGGGGCTCTGCACTTCACCGTGCACCCCACCCCTGTCAAAACATGGCCCCTGGAATGAATCGCTGAATAGCTTTTTGTTGTGTGTAAACAACCTAGACTGATAACAATCATTGCCCTTATCGGGGGAGCAGATTGGATCTACCTGTTTGTAGTCTTCCAGCCGCTCCGCGCCATTATGGCTTTAATGAGGGCGGCGTGGCTGCTGAGCCTCGAGACGACTCCCGGGTGAAAGAGCTCCGGATTTAACGGAACAAAAGACGACCTAACGAGCTTAAAATGTCAAGTTCCTCTTTTTCCAGAATCACGGTGGGATCTGCAGTCTTTTGCCACTAAAGCCACCATTGCCATCTAGTTGCTGTGCACATACGTATGTGCGCTCTTTACTCACACGCTACGCTTTAATAAGAGCTGAGATGCTCCACTTCTCAAATCACCTAACACCCAGTAATCATCTGCCTAAAAAATGATAGATGTAATATCTCATTTTAATCCCAGTTAGAGTGTTCTGCTGACTGGTTAATTGTTTGTTTTTCCCAAGCAAGCCTAATTACAAGCACAATGTGCCAGAGGGAAGCTAATTGTTAAAAACTGACTCATTACTGCATCCAGTTGGGGATGTTTAAGTGCGGATGGCTTAACTCTGCAAGAGCACGCAGTGCAGCACTATGAAGGTCACTGTGGGCTTTCACATGCAAGTTTCTGTCACGCAAACCCACGCTGGTCTTTTCCTCTCTGTACTACAGACATGCATCTTTGGAGAGAATCTAAGAATTGACTTTTTATTGAGCCCCACAGGGTGTGTAACTGAAGAGCTTTTCCATCATAATTCATGTTAGATCATGAGGTGATTTAACAAACCAAATATTTTGCTGCAGTTTAATTGTAAGGATCTGTGTCCTCACTTTGCTTTCTGGGGTTTTCATCTGATGATTTAGATTTAATGTAATCTTTACAACAATTTACAGTCCATTTCACTTTCTTTTCCAGTGTATTGTTGCATTAAGTTCAAATAGGTAATCTCCATGAATGTTAAGGTTTGTTTTTTTGTTTAAACTTTATTCACAGTTTCAGAATTTTCAGATCTGATCCTTAATGTTATGTTCATAGGTTTTTTTTTTGTTTATTCGTTTTTTTGATTATGTTTAGGTTCAGTTCCTGTTAAGCAATTAAGCTTATTTACTTTAAACATTTTTAAGGCATACTTTAGAGCCTTATTTTTCTCAGTAAACAACAGTGCTCCCAATAATTCAAAGCGTCTTAAATATGGATTTATTCTGGTTGTGTTTATCAAAGTCAAAGCAATTTTGAGAGGTAAATGGTGTTCTGTCAAAGGTTAACGTGTAGCAATGTCAAACTGTGTTTTTAAGTGTTACTAAAACGTTTGGAAAGTTAGTGTAGTCACAGCAATGTTTGTTTTAGCATTATGAGCCTGTTTTTTTATTTAAAGTGTTGCAAACAAGTTGGGAGTTACAAGTATTGGGAAAATGCTAACACCTCTAAGGAGGTTCATGTGTCGTAGAGTCAAGATGTTTTTTTATGTTGGTAACAATGTTAGGCGTTATCATAGCCACAGGAACATTTGTTTTAACTGTCTCAGTCTTTTTCTAAGTGTCACAAAGTTAGGAGTTACAGGTGTTGGGAATACGCTACAATAGTTAACGTTTCAAATGTGACTAACTTCCGTGTTACAAGAACATTCCAGTTACTTTGAACACTGTTAATAAAGTATGATGGACTTCTCTCTGACTCTTTTATTTCACTTGATGTGCCTTATAGTTTCATGTTTGTTTTTATCACAGAAGTTTCAAAATTAGATCATTCATTGACAATGTGCCTATAATCCAGCGTGGCCTATACTGTGAAAAAACAGTAACTATCAATTTTTGTTTCCATCAATCTGCTATACTGTCCTAAAATGGGATTCTCCTCAAACTGCAACCTGACAGAAAGACTTGACCACCAAGGAGACTTCTCAATGCTTCACATCAGCAAAACCAATCTGCAAAACTGCTTTAATTCATCAGAATTCGTTGGAGTTGAGCTAATTGCATTAACGGTTGAAGTCTAAAGAGTGTCAGTGTGTGTTAGAGTGTCAGGTATTGCCGTTGATGACCTCATCGCAAACTCCTATGTCATCTGAAGAAGACACATGACAAAGTGGTAATGGGAAGCTGCTGATTTCTAAAATGATTACACGTGGATACCGTAAAAGTAGCAGAGCATAGACCAGAGGCATGTGGATGTCATCAACAAAACAGTGCTCATCATTACTACTAATACGAACAAAATGTCAGAGTTTTAACTGTAGAGTTAAAACACAACATTTGATGAAATGTTTGGGAGTTAATGTGTGCAGAAAGCACAGCACCAGTAAAGTGTACTCATGGGTCACTCAGCAAAAGTTGATCTTAGCATTCAGGAGGACATTGCTTAACCCGCCCCAGAGTGCCTCTTTGAAGTGTCCAGACCGTCGATGCTCACCATTGATGAGAGCTGCCTTTGGGGACCATTTTAGTATATGCATGAAAATAGATAATACTTTAAAGTAAGTGTCATATAGAAATTTTTTCATGAAAGAAATTCTGTGATTAATTAACTCAGAACTGTGTCCTAGAAAACTTCAAGAGCTTCTCTCCACTGTGTCTGAACGGCTGCTTCCCGGTGTTTCCTCTCTCTCTTACGGAGTTTGATGGCTTTCTGCCCCGCATTAACCCGAAGAATAAAATGAGGGTACCTTTTTTTGAGGCGTGCATGAAACTAAAGTTCAGGAGGCCCGAGCAGACTGCTTACCCGTCCTGCACTGGCTCTCTGTCTGGCTGCCAGCTCCTCTCCAATAGCCGCGTGGCGAGTACCAGCTCTAAAGTGTATTGCCTTAGTCCAACAGCAGCAGACTGGACGGCTCCGGAAATCTTGCTGCTCCGAAAGGGATCCAGTGGGGTCAGAAAATGAATGAAGTTCAGGAGAATCCAGGGATTGATCCAGTATAAACATCAGGAAACGGGTTTGCCCCTTTTCCTTTTCCTGCAGCCGTCTTTGCTCCTTCATCCATCTGCTTGCAACATTCTCTGATATGTTTAGGATTTATCCCAAAATGTGGTTCAGATTCCTCACCAGAATGTTACATAACTTTCTAAAAAGTTTAATTCTTTTGTCGTTTAATAAATGAGTTGTAATTCGCAGGCACACTCAGGTGAATCGATGTTCCAGGACTCCATGTTTCTGCCTGTGACCCCGTGACGTATTTCTGACAGTTTGTTATCAGGAGAAATCCGTATTCAAAACAGACATGTCAAACGTAAAACTAAAGGTTGTATTCATATTTTTCTGCAAAAGTTGTGCACAGCTTTGTTTTTATGGATACGACTTTGTCTTTGTGAACACGTTTGTTACCCCACAGTGCATTTTACTGGATTGGTCATCACCAGACATATGTGCAGATGCATGTTGTGTGTGAGTCTGATGTGTAGTCTGTTTTTACTGCAGGTAAAAGAAGCCGAGATGACAGACCACAATCAACAAGACTCCAGAGCACCAGCAGGAGCAGCCAGCTTCCTTATTGTACTTCATAATGAAAGATCTCAATAAAAAGTGTCTCATGCACCAGTTCTCTTCCAGGGTATGAGGTCTATTGACCCAAAGCGTGCCCCAACCCCCTCAAGGGCTCCCAGTGAGACTCATCTTTACAGTAGCTTTGGTGCTTCCCTTATCTAGCCTTCATTTGCTCTTCGTTTTTATGCTCTTTGCCCTGCTTTTATTGTGTTTATGGATCCCTAAAGTGGTTATGTAGAGCTAATGTCAGCCAGCAAGCCTGAGAAGAGGCAGCCTGAGATATTGCCCACAATCATCCCCAACTCTATAAGTAGCTTCTTCAGCCCCAATTATCTCCCAACGAATGAAAGGTTTTTTTTCTTTCACCTTTGACCTTATTGACGATAAAGCAAAATGTTGAGATTCTAAAATGTAAGCTTCTGTCAAATGTAAGCTTTAATACTTTTCAAAAGCAGAAGATTGTGAAAATGTTGTATTATCTCCAAAGCTTTCTTTGCCATACAGTATCCTGCTCCAGAATTACCCAGCTCTCATTTAGTGTTTAGTCCATCTCTCCTTCTCTGGATTGACTGAGAGGACACAGGGGTTAAACCTAGGTTACTTGACAGAATCTCTACGGAGCGTTTTAGGTCACAGAGCCACCTCTCTGTTTCCCACAAAATTTCACCTAAATTGTGTGCACGTGGCCTTCTGTCTTCTAGAACCAAAACTGGTTCCTTAAGACATGGAGAAGAAGCAGCTTTACTCCATGCTCCTCCCAGATCGCTGAGCTTTGTATTTTATCCATTGATTCACAACCACTGACTGTATCTGAGAACTGGTCTGAGCGAGTCTGACGCCACCCATAGAAAAGGTTTTACTTTCAGCTTCAGCGAAATAAAGACTATTCATTTTTCTACAATATGGACACGGCCATGTGGAGCCAGACAGCGACAGTAAGCGAGGATTATTCCGAGTCTGTCATGTGCCGTGTTTGAGTCAGGGTGTTTGTTTGCCCTTTGTCATTTGATTTGGGTTTCACTCTTCCTCTTGGGTGTTTTCCTCCCCGGGCTGATGACCACTCCTCCCTTACGTGTTTCACCTGTGTCCTGTTGTCAGTTCTCTTCTCTTGTCAGTATTTAATGAGTTTTCTCTCCTCACTTCCCTGGGGGTTTGTTTTGTGTCTCTGGTCTCAAGTTTCTTGTCTCTCCTGCCAGGTTATTTTTTGGAGGTCTTGTTGTGATTTTTGACTGGTGTGAATTTTGCCTTTGTGGCTTCTTAAGCTTTTGTGGAACTCTGGTAATAAAGACTCTTTTTTGGAGCTGCCAGCTGTCCTGCTTTAGTGTCTGCTGAACGAAATCTGACAGAGTCAGTCTGAGTCAACATTTCTATAGCAACTACTGTCGCCAACCAGTAGTAAACTTGTTTGACGTCCACACCCCTTCCACTGAAAGGGGGTTTGGGAGAATGTTAATCAAACATTTTCAAAGTTCGAAGTGGGGCCAGCAGGCGCCACGCGCTTTTATTGAAGCATCTGATTGGCAAGTTTATAACTTGAGATAAAGAAAAAACTTCATGAAAAAAATAAGATTATCAAGAACATCCTGACAAATGTAATAACTAAGTAATAGCTGTGTATTTCTCCAGTCTATGGGGATCTGTGGGATTATGGCTTCTCGGAGCCAGCAGGTGCTTCCTGTATGGAACGTGAGGTGGGAGTGATTGCTCTGTCCAGTTCTCTTTTTTAGTTAATGTTCACAATGCACTACTGAGATTATAAGATTCAGTTCTCTCAATCACAACAGATGTACAGTATCTTAACAGAATTCATGATCTCTAGTTAAACAACAAACTTGTATCTTGTTGTGGTGTGACCATTATGACTGTTTTTAATCCCTAATTAAGAAATTGTTCCAAAAAAGGAAAATGGCCAATTGATCTAGACAGAATCAAAAAATGCTTGCATGTGATTCAAATGGCTTATACCTATTGAACATTTTACTATTTTCTTAAAAGGCCCAACGTGCTTCACAGTCCCATTCACTGCTGTTGACCATTGGGTTGAGTTCTTCAGGGTACTGAAAATTGACCATAGCATCCCAAATCAAAAGTTTTTCTTTTCAAATCATTTCTCATTTTGTAGAGGGCAATAGGAGCAGCTAATGTGCAGAAGTGGAGCGGTCGATCTCTGATTTGAGTCCGTCAGCGTATTTTGGGATGAGACACTGAACCCCACATTGCTCCTATTGGTCTAACACTTTTTAGAAAAACACGTTTCTTTTGTGGCCGTTAGGCCCTTTAACTTTTAAATATTTAGAACAAGTAAACTATAAGTTTTATATTTTCTATAGGCTATAAAACACTTTTGATGTATTTTAATCTGACAGCAGAATATTCAATTTACTGTGGTGTCTTGGGCCAGGGGTCTGGTTTTTCTTTGCTTTATGTTTTCATCCTCTTGAAATGGGGACCTTTCTGTGTGGAGTTTGCATGTTCTCCTCGTGCATGCCTGGGTTTTCTCCGGGACTCCGGCTTCCTCCCACCGTCCAAAAACATGCTTCACAGGTTCATTGGTCACTCTACATTGTCCCTAAGTGTGGATGTGAGTGTGTATGAGTGTGTGATTGTGGCCCCTACGACAGACTGGCGACCAGTCCAGGGGTGTCCCCTGCCTTTACCTATGAGTAGCTGGGTTAGGCCAGCAGCCCAGTGACCCCAAAAGGGATAAAACGGTTTAGAAGATGAATGAATGTATTTTTGAAACTGCATAATGAATTTTAGTTCTGCACTGTTCTAACCAATGACTGTTTTCATATATACAACACTATCGTTACTGAATATGAAATGCAGAGCCTTCCTTTGAAAGGATTCATTAAACTGTTGAAAATAAACACAACTCTGCCTGGTGTTTTGCCTTGAAGTGTCTGTCAGAAGATGTTTTCCTGAAGATGAGTCTTCTTCGGGTCTGTACCAACAGAGATCATGATATCCACCATTTCCTATTTTCTGGTAAAAGCCTGGTAAATATGGAGCAGCACCACTGAAGACTTTACAGTGGAATTAGTCTAAATTAGGGCTGTCAACATCAACGCATTAACGCGATTATTTAAAAAAATAATCCGCTTTATTTAATAACGCATATTAAATATGCTTCAGAAGACACCGTCATCCACTTTGCATCGGGCGGTTCAGGCTTCCACCACTCATCAATTTCTGAAAATGCAGACTTCATCCAGCATTATCCCGCTTAAAACATGGTCACTTACAAAAGAAAGAAATATTCAATGGATTCTTAGAACTTTATTCTCGTTATTTTTTCAGTTCAGGTCGCTTTCTCACAAAAAGCGTACCATTTGATTGGTGGTGTGGCCCGTTGTCATGTTAACACAACTACACACGTGGACAAAATTGTTGGTACCCCTCAGTTAAAGAAGGAAAAACCCACAATTCTCACTGAAATCACTTGTAACTTACAAAAGTAACAATAAATAAAAATTTATTGAAAATTAAATAATCAAAATCAGCCATCACTTTTGAATTGCTGATTAACATAATTATTTAAAAAAAAACAAACTAATGAAACAGGCCTGGACAAAAATGATGGTACCCATAACTTAATATTTTGTTGCACAACCTTTTGAGGCAATCACTGCAATGAAGCGATTTCTGTATTTGTCAATGAGCGTTCTGCAGCTGTCAACAGGTATTTTGGCCCACTCCTCATGAGCAAACTGCTCCAGTTGTCTCAGGTTTGATGGGTGTCTTCTCCAAATGGCATGTTTCAGCTCCTTCCACAGATGTTCAATGGGATTCAGATCTGGGCTCATGGAAGGCCACTTTAGAATAGTCCAACGCTTTTCTCTCAGCCATTCTTGGGTGTTTTTGGCTGTGTGTTTTGGATCGTTGTCCTGTTGGAAGACCCATGACCTGCGACTGAGACCAAGCTTTCTGACACAAGGCAGCACATTTCTCTCCAGAATGCCTTGATAGTCTACAGATTTCATTGTACCTTGCACACATTCAAGACACCCTGTGCCAGATGCAGCAAAGCAGCCCCAAAACATGACTGAGCCTCCTCCATGTTTCACCGTAGGGACAGTGTTCTTTTCTTCGTATGCTTGGTTTTTGAGTCTATGAACATAGAGTTGATGTGCCTTACCAAAAAGCTCCAGTTTGGTCTCATCTGTCCAAAGGACATTCTCCCAGAAGCTTTGGGGCTTGTCAACATGCATTTTTGCAAATTCCAGTCTGGCTTTTTTATGATTGTTTTTCAGCAGTGGTGTCCTCCTTGGTCGTCTCCCATGAAGTCCACTTTGGCTCAAACAACGACGAATGGTGCGATCTGACACTGATGTACCTTGGCCTTGGAGTTCACCTTTAATTTCTTTGGAGGTTGTTCTGGGCTCTTTGGATACAATTCCAACGATCCGTCTCTTCAATTTGTCATCAATTTTCCTCTTGCGGCCACGTCCAGAGAGGTTGGCTACTGTCCCGTGGGTCTTGAACTTCTGAATAATATGAGCCACTGTTGTCACAGGAAGTTCAAGCTGTTTAGAGATGGTCTTATAGCCTTTACCTTTAAGATGTTTATCTATAATTTTTTTTTTTCGGATGTCCTGGGACAATTCTCTCCTTCGCTTTCTGTTGTCCATGTTCAGTGTGGTACACACCTTTTCACCAAACAGCAGAGTGACTACTTGTCTCGCTTTAAATAGGCAGACTGACTGATTATGAGTTTGGTAACACCTGTGATGTCAATTAAAGGACACACCTGAGTTAATCATGTCAGTCTGGTCAAATAGTTTTCAATCTTTTATAGAGGTACCATCATTTTTGTCCAGGCCTGTTTCATTAGTTTTTTTTTTTTAATAATTATGTTAATCAGCAATTCAAAAGTGATGGCTGATTTTGATTATTTAATTTTCAATACATTTTTATTTATTGTTACTTTT
This sequence comes from Oryzias woworae, assembly GCA_016861445.1. Taxonomy (NCBI): domain Eukaryota; kingdom Metazoa; phylum Chordata; class Actinopteri; order Beloniformes; family Adrianichthyidae; genus Oryzias; species Oryzias woworae. The sequence continues at coordinate 160,134 of BOLG01001548.1, forward strand.
GTAAGTTTCAAGTGATTTCAATGAGAATTGTGGGTTTTTCCTTCTTTAACTTAGGGGTACCAACAATTTTGTCCACGTGTGTAAGTGTTGCTGCAAAGGAAAGCGTTATTTATGCTGATTGTGACAATAGGTTCAGTACAGCATCAGTTCAGAGAGAAAGTTCACCTCTTACCGCTTGATTTTGTCCAGAAGATTAAGCAAAAAGTGTATTTTACAGAAGCCTGCACAGTGATATAGAACATTTGGGCTATGTCACCGGAACTAGTTTTTTAGATGCGCATCAACACCTAGCAGCCAATCAGAATAAAATATTCACCTGGACAGAAACACAATATTTGTTTCTTATGGCTGTATATCAGCATCTTTGTTTTCTTGGGGCAATACTGCAGTAATAAAAGTCTTTACAGTTCTACTTATCTTACAGCTGAAGTGTTTGTACTCACAAATGACATTTCTGGGATATATATGAGTTAAAACTTTACAAATTAAAACATATCAGACAATAAAACTGTTCTCTCTGGCCTTTTTTTGTTCAAAACCTGCATACTGCCATATAAAATTGATCTAGTAAAACATGAATGATTCATCACAATCAAAAAGTATATTTAATCTGATTATTTTTTTTAACTGATCGACAGCATTGAATTCCTGGCCTGACAGCCCAAATCTTTGGGGGCTCTCTCTGCTCTGTTACCCTTATTATCTGCAGCCCTGAATAGCCACAAGAAGAAACTGCATTGTGAAGCGAGCACATCAGAAAACAGAGCCTTCTTCTTATGTCAAATCAGTTTAGCGGCAAACTAAACATTAATGACAGCATGTTCTTTCAGCTTCTTGTGCCTATACATTTTTTAGCCTGTTCCGCCTACAGTATTAACCTGAAAACCTCCATGGGTTCAGAAGAAGTCCTTTGCTGTATGTTCAGCTGAATGTCTGTTTATCAAATATTGTCAAAGCATTTTCTTATTGTCCTTAAGTTTTCAGTCGGAACGTTTAAAGGACAAGATCCTCTGATTACTCTTGATATCAGCAACGAAAGAATCCCAGGAGACCCAGATTGCTTCTCCGAGTCGCACTTGCACATGCAAGTGGTAATTAAAAACTCAATGAGTTGGTGTTTAGTTGGTTGCACTCAGCCTCTTCCTTCGCCTTTAATGTAATAAACTGTTAGGGTCAAAGTTGACCCATTCTGATGTTTTAAAGGCAGTGAAACTGTCCTAAAACACTGTTTTAGTATATTTTAGTATATTGTACAAACAATTGTACAACAAGGTGAGCCAAAGTAATAAAACATTTCACTTTAAAATTTTAGTTTAATTGACATGAAACAACTTTTTGCAGACCAACATTGTTTTGGAGGAAATGTGTCTCGTGTTTACATGGATGTTAGGTCAATCATTGTTATTGTTATTTGGGGCTATCTTTATTGATGTTTTAATTTTGGTGATAAAAAAAATCAGAATTATGAAAATTGTGTTTATTCTCATTCGTTATTAGCAAAATTAATTAAATATTTAATTAAAATTCAACCTAAATAGGAAAAATACTGATATCAATAACAATGTCCCTAACTTACTGTGAGTAGTACTGAGCTGTTAAGAAGTTTGGAACAAAAGTGATCCACACCCAGTGGGAGTTGTCTGTCCCGTCATCAAACATCCACACAGTATGGCCACACAAACTAACAAAAGAAAAGATGCGTAGTCCGTCTTACACAAACGTACTGCAAAGTCTCATAAACCAGCTGTGATTGTGAGAAACATCTGCAAATTTAATGCAGAATTTGCACATTTGTTTTGTTTTCTTACCAACAAGATCTTGTCTGCTGTGAGACATCATTTGGATATTGCAGACGGGTGCGAGTGTGTGCATGAGGCATCATGGTGTGACACTGCTGTTGTTCACAGAGGAGATAAGGTGTCTGTCAGCAGAGCAGCAAACGAAACCGCAACTGATTCTGCAATGGATGCATATTTACATTCTCTTCTGCCTGCATACGGTACTGATGTTTACTCAGCATTTCTGTTTGAATAAATATCAGTTTTATCAGCATGTAGAAGGGTGTGCACTCTTTTTTGTCTCAACCTACTTTGGAAAACAAAATGAGTGGTTTTGCTACATATTTGAAAATATTTCTAAAGTGGTCAAAAACTTTCAGGTTCAAACTGTGAGTCACTGTTGTAGCAGCACTTTTAATTTGAAGATTTTTCTTCTGTAACTTGTTGCTGCTGAGCTTTGCAGCTTCCCCAGCAAAGAACTCGGGAGGTAACAAGGCAATAATGTTCTTTTGCCTCTGGCGGTTTTTATTGGAACAAATAAATTGACAGTTTTATCAGCAAAAATTTTTTTAATACAAACAGTTACGTTTATTAAATTTTAACATGAAGACAGCAAATGTAAACTGAGGTTAAAACGTATGCATTACAGGATTGAAGAAAAATAAACTGCATAACTGTTGATACATAAATCTCATTTTCAGTTAAAATGCTCAAATAAAAATTTCTTGTCAGCCACCGAACAGGAATTTGTAATGTTGGGCCAGGAAATAAAACCAATGGTTTGTGGTAGTTAGAAGACTCTGAAAGTCCAGAGAGAGGAATTCCCTCAGGAGTGGAAAAACAGAGTGAGGCTGATAGCCTGACAGTGAGAATGCAGAGGCCAGAACATGTTTCTTTTACAGTTAGGCAAGCATACCAACTTTTTCTCTTGGGACCTGTGAATGGTCTCCATCTTAGTTGATGTTATTATGTCGGTAAAAGTACATACCTTTGACTTCTTTTGACATCTAAACCATCTGTTATTATTGATTTTCATCATCATTTTATACCAACAGACTCTAGAAGTAATTAACTCTTTAACAGCTGAGATATTGCTGGCAACACCTGAATAACACACACTCTTTGACAAACCATAAATCTTTGACCATTTACGCAAACAATGTGTATCGGCTAATTCTGATGCGGAGAAAAGCAGCTTTTTATATCAGATTTGCACTTGTATGCAGCGCAAAGCTGCTTTTCTTTCTCTTTTCTCTCAATTCAGGCGAGGGCTCCCTCTGGTGGTCAGAGCCTTGGGTGGCCAGCTGAACTGTAACAATAACCCAATGTAGTCCATTATAACATAGCAAGTTTTATGCCCCTTTTTGGATCTAGGGAATCTGGAGAAGCATAACATAAAAGGCAGACATTCTGTTGCTCTGACCAACTACAAAAGCACCTGTGTGGACCTGAACACAAAACACTACAAAGAACGAGTGAGGTGACGTTTCTGTATAGAGGCTTTGAGTTTTGGAGGAGGAGCTTCTAGTGAAGCATTTATCCAGAATAATTGGCTTGAAATGTAAAGCGCTGGTCAAATTATAATAAATTAAATATCCAATACTGATCGGGAGACAACAAGCAATACCGATCCGAGTCATCAACTATGATCGGGCCAGATATCTGGTCACGTGATCGCATTGGGACATCTTTTGTGTCCACCAGTCATTCTCCTAGAGCAAATGAAGCGTCATTAAGCAATTACTGGAGTGAACCAATAAGGTGAAAGGCTTCAATGCTTCATGAAGCTTCATCTGCCCACCACTTCAAAGAATACAACAAAGTACAACACATACGGCATAAAGTGAAGAAGAGCTGCAGTGGAGAACGGCTGCAGCAAAGCTCCCTTCTCGCAGGCTGGATGTCCACATGGTGCTTATAAAAGGCTGACCCCATCAGCTTCAGTCCAATGGGACCCACACCCTTTCCAGTACCATACCTGAACGTAATCAGGGAGAGATGTCAGAGACAGACACACAAATGTCCACAAGAAACACAGAAATCTCACTCTGACAGAAATAAAACTATACAAAACACAAAATTACAAAAAACAAAACAAAAAAATAAATAAATACAGCCATGGCCGTAACACCAAGTCCTATAATACTTTTGGTCCTGGATGTGTAATCCTTGATTTGTGCTTTATTTTGGATTAGTACACGGAATCCATGATTTGATCTTAATTTTGGAATAGTGCATGCATAATCCTTTATTTGAGTTTAATTTTGGATTAATGAATGCATAATGCTTGATTTGTGAATAACTTTGGATTACTGCATAAGTCATCCTTCATTTGTGCTCAGTTTTTGGATTAGTGCATGTGTAATCCTTGATTTGTCCTTACTTTTCTTAATTTATGCTCAGTTTTGGATTAGTCCATGCGTAATCCTTGTTTTGTGCATAACTTCAGTTTTGTGCATACGTAGTTCTTGATTTGTGCTTAACTTTGGATTAATGCATGCGTAATTCTTTATTTGTGCTTATTTTTGGATAAGTGCAAGTGTAATCCTTAAATTGTGCTGAATTTTGTATAAGTACATGCAAAGTCCTTGATTTGTGCTTAACTTTGGATTAGTGTGCATAATCCTTCATTTGTGCATAATTTGGATTAGTGCATGCATAATACTTGATTTGATCTTAATTTTGGAATAGTGCATGCATAATCCTTTATTTGAGTTTAATTTTGGATTAATGAATGCATAATGCTTGATTTGTGAATAACTTTGGATTACTGCATAAGTCATCCTTCATTTGTGCTCAGTTTTGGATTAGTGCATGTGTAATCCTTGATTTGTGCATAACTTTCAGTTTTGTGCGTACGTATTTCTTGATTTGTGCTTAATTTTGGATTAATGCATGCGTAATACTTTATTTGTGCTTATCTTTGGATAAGTGCATGGTAATCCTTCAATTTGTGCTGAAATTTGGATTATTGCATGTGTAATCCTTGACTTGTGCATATTTTTGAATAAATGCATGCATAATCCTTGACTTGTGAATCATTTTGGATTAGTACGCGTAATCCTTGATTTGATTCTTAATTTTGGAATAGTGCATGCATAATCCTTTATTTGAGTTTAATTTTGGATTAGTGCATGCATAATCCTTTATTTGAGTTTAATTTTGGATTAGTGCATGCATAATCCTTGATTTGTGAATAACGTCGGATTACTGCTTGCGTAATCCTTCATTTGTGCTCAGTTTTGGATTAGTGCATGCATAATCCTTGTTTTGTGCATACGTAATTCTTGATTTGTGCTTAATTTTGGATTAATGCATGTGTCATTTTTTATCTTTGCTTATCTTTGGAGAAGTGCATGTGTAATCCTTAAATTTGTGCTGAATTTTGGATTATTGCATGCATAGTCCTTGACTTGTGAATAATTTTGGATTATGCATGTGTAAATCCTTCATTGG
>BOLG01001549.1:0-81257 GCA_016861445.1 Oryzias woworae
GTGTCAAGTGACCTAAAAGGCAATAGTGAACACAGGAAACACAAACAAAATAAACAGGAAGTGATAACAAAATAAAAACAACTAGTGTCCTGGGTCCAAAACCCCACAAAATCTCGACCAAGCATCATCGCATCAACCAGGACAAAACTCTCCAGTGTTTCCTCAGGTAAAGCCAATGCCACGGATCTATTACAGTAGTGCTATGAACCGGTCGAAGGTAGATCTGATAGCAGGACTTTTACTCCTGTGAAGTGGTCGCAAAGTCTCACATGTAGTCTGTGAGTGAGGCATTATAGATTTATGAAAATCTTTGTTTAATAAAAAATCATGTTTTTAAAAAGAACCAGGGATTGTGTTTATTGTCTGTGATGAGATTGGAAAAATTAAAGTGTTCTTGTCTGTTTGACAGCGTGGTTGTAAATTTTCACTTGATCTTTAAAATATTAAATTGGTTTTTCTAAACTTTCTCTCTGCTCGTCTGCAAATTCTCTTAAGAGTTAAGTAGCTTCATTTCTCTAAGGTGTTTGTTCTGATTCAGGATTTTAGTTTTCAGAGGAGCTACTAGATCGATGGCAAGTCAGAATCGCAGGACTGAGGTAAAATCTGAGCAGGAGTTTGTTTTAAAATGTCAATCAAATGTTCAGCCACTTCAGGATTTATATATCGTTTCATCACAGTTCTCACTGAGGCCTCCTGCTGGATAAAACAGTCACCTTAAAAAACACACAGTAATGGTCTGACGGCCAAGTCAACAAACAGAAGACACACCAGCAGACAGGCCTGTAGGTAATGACCAAGTCCAGGGTGTGTCCTCGGTGCGTGAGTAGCTGTTGCAACATGCTGGGTCAAATCCATACTATTTAAAAGATTTAGAAACTCAAAGACAAAAGGATCTGTCAAGTTGTTAACATGAAGATTAAAATCTCCAGTAATTAAAATCCTATTATGCCTTAAAGAGAATGATGGATAAAAAACTCTTGTAGGAAACTGGAGGAGGATTTGAGTCTGTAAACAGTTACTGATAAAATAGTTTGGTTGCAGAACAAGAATGAATGATGCTCAAATGAAGAAATAACAGTTGAAGCAAAAACTTCAGTTTAAAAACCTTGTTGAACAATTGATGCCGTTTCCACCACCTCTCTTACCTCCCCTGATTGAGAAAAAAGTTAAAATGAGGTGGAGAAGCCTCAGTGAGAATAGCTGGAGCATCAGTTCCAAGCCAGGTTTCAGTTCAAAACCGTTCAAATTATGGTCAACAATCAGATCATTATTATAAAAGACTTGTTTGACAGAAACCTGATGTTTAAAAGAGTCATGTTCAGTGTAGCAGCTGAATCCAAAGATGATTTTGGATTTAATTTCCTTTCCGTATTTGGTGTTGTTTGTATGCGGTGGAGACATCTGACAGTAGGAATGTGTGACTTTGAATTTGGATATTTCGGATGCTGCTAGTGATGTGTACTGGAATAAAATATGTTGATATGGAAGAAGTGTGTGTGTTGTGGTTCAAACCGTCATCTGGAAGGAACAGTGCAGGATTGGAGAGTGAGTTCAAAGTTCATCCTGAGGACATGAGAGCCTGTGTGGTTTGGATGTAAGCCATCTGGTTTGAAAAGGTTCGGTCTATTGTAAATGTGGTGAAGTTGTCAATGTAGTGAAGGTTTATGGAGTGGCAGTACCTTTTTAACCAGATATTAAAACCTTCATAGTTAGCACACACAGTCGTTATGCAAACATCCGGATGATAAAATAATACACAGTTCACCTCAATCCATATCATTCATCATGTATGATCTGGCGACTTGAGCCAAACACCTCCGCTATTTCCTGAACGTTGAGTGAGGCATGCAACAAATATCATTTAATCACATGGAAAGGGATATGATGACTGGTCGGCCCCTTCCATGCGCGACCCCCTCCAGCTGCTGAAGGACTGAGAGCCAGTTGGCGACGAAAACTTCTTTTACATTGGTGTCAGTGTTCAGACAAACTCTCTAAAACCTGTTCAATTCTGTCATGTGCATCACACACTCTGCAACTGTTTGTGACTCCAACTGGGAAGCTAATTCCAACAAGAATCAGTTCAGCCGTTGAGATCGCAATGTCGTTTGCTGGTAGCATCAATAAGTAATAATCAGAAGAAGAAAGCGGACCACCGACGTCATCACGCTGCCCCCCCCCTCTGGAACTGCCAGCTGGAAGTCAATTTGAGACACGTGTGCGTGGGAAAATAAAAAGCAATCCCGCTTTGCATTATCGCTTTGATTACGTCACAGAATGAGTGAAGCAGAAAATGAAAAGCATTTTTAATTTTATTTATGAGTTAATTGATGCAGTTACATTGTGAAAATGCAAAAGCATTTCTGTAATCCATTTTAATTTTCAAATGAGACATTTCTGATTGAATGTTAGTTCACATTTGCTAAAGAACGTTTTGAAAAATGAAATCTCAAATGTTCTTTCTTTTATCATTTTAATGAAGTGACAGAATGAACGGTGTTGAAGTAGAAAAAAGGAAAAGCCATTTGGAGGATTGAGTTGTCATTTTATTTTTGAGTCATCGGGGGCAGCTTTATTTTGAAAAGGAAAAAGCATTTCCGGTATAGGCTTTTATTTTGAATTATGGGTCACAATTGCTTCCATACAAATGAAGTACAAATCCAACCACTTTAATTCATCACACCAAATTACAGATACATTCACCATGAATGTCATTTTAAAACTCAATTCCAATCTCTAAGAAAAAATATATAGTATTGGTTTAGTCCAAGGCCGAACTGATGCGATGATAAGTGGTACTTGATGTCAGAAGATGCTAATTCGCAATAAAAGAAAAGGACAAAACTATCTGGTGTCTAATACAGAACAAAGACAAAAGAAGACCAAGAGAAACGTGAAAAGTACAAAGGTATGATATTGAACATTGTTTTATGTCATTATTTAAGCCTAAGATAAGTTTATTTAACATGCATTCATTCATTTCTAAAAAGTGTTTGTCTCTTTCAGGGTCACAGGGCTGCCAGAGTCTAACCCGGCCCAGTGCCTCAGATCAGGAAGGCGGGGGACACCCTGGGCAGGTCTCCAGTCTGTCGCAGGGGCCACAATCACACACCCATGCACACTTGCTTTCACACCTAGGGACATTTTAGAGTGACCAATGAACCTATAAAGCATGTTTTGGATGGTGGGAGGAAACAGTAGAAAACCCACACATGCACGGGGAGAACATGCAAACTCCACACAGAAAGGCCCCCATTATTAACACTGTTTCCCAGGCAGGACTTGAACCGGGGGTCTTCTTGCTGTGAGGCAAGAGCGCTACCGTGCAGCCCCTTTATGAAACATGCACAAAAATATTAAAATAGTTAAGCGACGGCTATTATTTACCTATACTTTTAATGGTTAGTCCAAACTCAATTTGTGTATTAAATGCAGCTAATTAAATACTATTTTATTTGCACTTAGTGCAGTTTTAGTTCATTCCTTCACTCATGCTTTCATTCAAATAGCACAACCCAACATGATACCTGCTGTGATGTTATTCACATATTTGTAATTGTATTTATTCATTTTGTGTCTCTTATTCTCAGTATTTGAGAACTTCTTTGTCGTGGTTCCTCAGCTGTTGTCAGAAATTGCATTAAAAATCTCCTCTCTACTTTGGTCTAAATATTTTTTAAGAATGTTCCATTTTTCTATTCATATTGGATGCATTTGTAAAATATTGTGGAGCATTTTTAGTTTCTACTAAGAGACCAAGTTTATAGTGTATTTTCTAGGTTTGATTTGTGCTGTTTGTATTTTTAAACCTCAATGAAACATTTGTGTGATGTTATCCTTATAAGAGTTAATATTTTTTCTTTTGAAATCAATTAACTTCAGTCTAATAATCTATAAGAATTTTCAAGCTTTAAATTACACTAGTTGTGTATTTTTTTCTTGAATTTTAAATTTCAAGCAAACATATGTGTGATGTTATATAAGAGTTATTCTTACTCTTAGTATTTTTTATAACAGTCCTATAATCTGTAAACATCTACAAACTTCTAGTTGTACTTGATGTAATAAGTACTTGTCAAATACTTGAACTGTACATTTGGGTCGTAATTGGAAAGGGGGCACTGAGGGGCACAACTGGTGTGACTCGCCCAGGGCATCATTTGTGACGAAGAACCGCCACTGATAACGAGCCACCGATCTAACTCGTAAACGGACTTCCTTTTGTTTATTTGGTTCCTTTCATGAAGAGAACCACATACTCAGTTCTCACTACATAAGTCCACACATCTTCATGACTGGAAAGGAGCAGTGAAGAATCATCAATTTCTTATTATATTTCTGCCCCTAAAGCACATCTTAAAAAAAGGAGACAATCATAGATGACCTTTACTGCCTGCAACCACACACTAACTACACATCACACATTCCTCAAGTTTTTTCTTTACAAATATTTTCTTAAATACTATTTATTAGAATTTCCTGTTGAGCTTTCCAGACTTTTACCCCAACAACAAAAAAAAAAAAAAACAAACATGTCTGCTTTAAACTTTAAACTTGAACCTTCAAATCATTTCTTCCTGTGATTTTCATCTTCTGAGGTAAAAACTAATCGTTTTTTAGAAACTCTTCTGGTATCTCTGTGTGAACTTTGGCATTCCTTATAAAGTTTGCTGTTTTACTAAATCTTCACATTTCAACAATCTCGATCCTATAAATAAAGCATCTGTATTCCTTATATCCACCTTTATTCATTATTCCATTCACTTTTTTCTGCAGTAAACGTAATAATGTTAAATTAGTTTTACATGTGTTACTCCAGACTTCAACACAATAAGTGAAATAAGGCAAAAACATTAAACAAACACACAAAATGATGTTTTGTGATGACAGAACATTCAGTACATCTCTGACCTCAAAAACCTGCATCCCACTGTGGTGAAAAACATACAGTTTTTCTCAGTGGTTTTGGTGCATTTCTCACAACAGCAGTGATGTTTGCACCGCTGCTAAGGCGCTTCTCTAAACTCTCAAAACAATCAGTGCAAAGTGCAAAACATGGTAGATAACCTGCAAAGTGAGTGACTTTCTAAAATGGGAAGTCAACTGCACAGAAGCAAGTCAGTTCGATCAAAATGGAAAGTTCATGATTCAAAAGCACTTTTGACATCAATGAAAGTGTCAGTGCTGTCAAAATAACAAGTTCTGACTCAGCTTCTTTAAAAACTGAAGTCAAAAGATTTGACAGAAATGTAAAGAGAACCTGAAAACCATACTTGAGTAAAAGTTATAGAGTATCTGATTTGAAAAGAACTTAAGTATTTTACTGGTAATGAACGTAAGCTCAAAGAACACCAAGAAATGTGAAGAACAATAAACTGTTTATTTATGAGGTTTGATTTACTAACATTAGAAATGAATAGAAATGAATTTTAACTCCTCAGTGTTTCAAAATGACAGAACAAAATAAAGAATAAACAGAACAAAAAGTCAGTCTCAGTCACACTCAAAGGTTCAAAAAAGGAGCTCCGTTCCCCTCCAGGAGCAGAGACACACCTCAGCACCGCAGCAGCTTTGTAACATTTCATACAGCGTCTTGATTTGTCTGAGTTTTTGTGACAAACCAGAAGAGTCATGTGACTAAAAAAAATCCACAAACACAGGACATGTGTGGGAAACACTGTAGTGATGTCATGTCGCAGTTGTTTTTGTCATATCAGTAACCGTATTAACTTATGATATAATTATGTTTAATATCATTGTAAAGTCAGACATCATTTGACTAAATTCACATGAAATGAACATAAATAGACTCTTAACTAAATGTGTTTCCTCTAATTTGATGATGAATTCTTCAAATCTCTGATTTCCATGTGTGTGACAAACAAAGTAGACGCTGCATCCTGTGAGAGCCATTCTGTATATCTGCAAATGAAAACATTTCTTTCAAATATGAACATGGATGCTCGTCAGTGTTGGCAGTAAAACTCCAGAACCATCCTGCTGCAACACTGATATCAGCCGACCTTTTAAGACCAAGTTTTCTTCATGATTCCATCATTTTATACAACATTAAGAACTAAAGAGCACCAGTTTGAAATAAACTTTATTTTATAAACCAAATAAAAACAAGGTAAAGCTACAACTGCTGTCAAAAAATACTAAAAATAAACATCAACAATAAACTTAAACTGGTCCAGGAGAATTTCTGCCTGCAGCCCCGTCTTCCTCTCTGCATCCATCCTTCTTTATAGTTGATACATGAATCTAAAGAAAAAGTCATCAGATCACTCACTAAAAAAGGAAAAAGTATTGTTAGACAATGCAAATGTACAGCCTAAAGACTATTTTATCTGTATCTACAGGTCAAATAGAGGATGATAAACCGCTCTCCTCTGTGTTAATAGAACTTTTTGAAAATCTTTCTATTTTTCTCCTCTATTTTGAATGTTTCTCTTAATGTGTTTTTTTATAAAACAGGTTTGACTTTCACAAACTCCACATAAAGCCATCACATTTTCATAGACGAATGATGCATGAACTATTATATCTAAACATTATTTACATTATATCTCGAAACGTGTTAAAAACAACAGGAAAATTAAGTAAAAAAAAGAGCATTTACCCTGAAAATGTATGCATTCGTATCAAACTCAGTTAGTTAAACATGATAGATAATTGTGGGGGTGCTCATTCTTCATGAGAGTTCTTTACTGAAATAATTACAGAGCCATAAAAATCTTAAAATTATTTGAAAAATATTATGTGAATTATTGGTGAAACAAAATGGATTGTTTTGTGTAATCTTTTTTTAAAATAAAAATGTATTATATTGTATGGTAATTTATTGTGTATTTAATGCACTAAAATCACATGCAAGTTATGTGACATACAATCTAAAGATAATAGTGAAAACCCATTTATGAATAACTTAATGTGTTCCTTAATGCACATACAGTTTATTATTCTCAAATATGTTGATATCAATAATATTAATACACTGAATTGTGTTCTGTTTTGATCATCTGTTTTCTGTTGGACAGTAAACTGTTTCAGGTCATTGCTCTTGTGATGGCTGTGGAGGCTCTGTGTTGTTTTTTTCCCCTCACTTCCTTGTTTTCAGAGCATGTGAGTGGCAGGGGGTGTGTCCAACCACTCCAGAGACACCTGCACTCAATCCTCTCATCAGCTGCACCTCACTTAAACCAGTCTACCCACCACCACTGTTTGCCAGATGATTCCGTCAGGTTGTCCATGTGGATTCTACTCTTGCCAAGCGCCATTCCTGCCCAGTTGGATTACTCCCTGCCTCCATTTTTAGATTTTTTGGCTGCTGCAAAATAAATCTGTTACACCTTCTTCGACACTCTGCGTCGGGGTTCTCCTTCGCACCCTTAACAGAATCATCTGGCCACAATGAACCCCGCAGAGGCTGAACAACTGAACCGGACTCTAGCTGAAACCGAGAGGATCAAGCAGGCGATTGCGTCTCAGGGAGCTCTTGTGGGACAGCAGGGCCAAGCCATTCAGTCTGTGATGAACACCATCCAAGATCTCTCAGAAGGCGTAAACCAGCTGGGGAAACGACTGACGGAGGTTACGACCCAACTCGCCTCTCTGACTTCACCTCGACCAGTTCCGGCCCCAGACTCCGCTGATGCTCCTCTTCCGGCTCCTTCAGCATCTGCTCCTGCACCCTTCCAGGCTACACAGCCCGTGAACCTTTTATTCCGACTCCCAACCGGTATTCAGGTGAAATAGGGTCATGTAACCAGTTTCTACATCAGTGTACTTTAGTTTTTGATCAGCAGCCACTCACCTACTCCACGCATCAGTCCAGAGTAGCTTTTATCATGAGCCTTCTTTCTGGAAAAGCATCAGCCTGGGCTGTAGCGCTAGCCAACAGTCACTCACCAGTTTGTAACAACCCTTAACTCATTTACAGCTGAGATGTTGAAGGTCTTTGACCATCCACTACAGGGAAAAGAAGCGGGTAATAGGTTACTGTCCTTGCACCAGGGTTCTGGTTCAGTTTCCTCCTACTCTATTGATTTCCGTATACTGGCCGCTGAGTGCCAGTGGGATGACAAAGCCCTCCAGACCATCTTTTTCCGGGGCCTTAGTGAAGAGGTTAAAGACCAACTGGCTGCCAGAGATGAGGTGGGTTCATTAGAGGACTTAATTTCCTGCTCCTCCTCTGCCTGAGTTGGTCTCCACCGCTTCACCACCTGAGGAGCCCATGCAGCTTGGTGGTATGCGGCTTCCTCCGGAGGAACGTCAACGTCGTCGTCGCCAAGGTCTCTGTTTTTATTGTGGCCAGGCAGGCCACATGCTGCCCAGTTGCCCTGTTCGGCCAAAAGGTCAGGCTTGCCAGCCTCGGGAGGGGCGCTGGTGAGCCAGACCCCCATCAAGCCCTCCAAGCGCTTCCAACTAAGAGGGACTATTTCTCTCTATGCAACCTGTATTCCTGTCTTTGCCCTGGTGGACTCTGATGCAGATGACAATTTTATCGACTCGGAGTTTGTGTCTAGGGCCAACATCCCATCAGAATTGCTTCCTGAGCCTAAAGAGGTCCTGGCCTTAGATGGTAGAGTGCTGTCCCGAATAACTCACCGTACAGTACCTCTGTCCTTGCTGATTTCTGGGAATCACCATGAGCTTATTTCACTCTATATCATTCCCTCACCTTCTGCTCCCCTCGTTCTGGGACTTCCCTGGCTCATCCTCCACAATCCTCACATGGACTGGTCAAGTCAATCCATTGTTAATTGGAGCTTATTTTGCCACTCTCACTGTTTGCGTGCAGCTGTTCCCACTCCCAGGATGGACATGCCATCTCCTCCCAAGCCAGTGGACTTGTCGTCAGTCCCTCCAGCGTACCATGACCTCCAGGAGGTTTTTTCCGAGGACCGTGCCTCTTCCTTGCCCCCACATAGGCCTTATGACTGTTCCATAGACCTAATCCCCGGTGCTCCACTGCCATCTAGCAAGCTGTACAAACTGTCAATACCGGAAAGAGAGGCTATGGAGACGTACATTACAGAGAGTTTGGCTGCCGGACTCATTCGGCCCTCCTCTTCTCCTGTGGGGGCCGGTTTCTTTTTCGTGGACAAGAAGCACAAGTCTCTGCGCCCTTGTATTGACTTTAGGGGCTTAAATGATATTACTGTCAAAAACAAATATCCCCTGCCTCTCCTTGACTCAGCATTCAGCTCTTTAAACCAGGCAACTGTGTTCACAAAGTTGGACCTCCGTAATGCTTATCACTTGGTGAGGATTAAAGAGGGGGATGAGTGGAAAACGGCATTTAACACGCCGTTGGGACATTTTGAATACCTCGTTATGCCATTTGGACTTACTAATGCTCCCGCTGTTTTTCAGGCACTCATTAATGACGTGTTACGTGACATGCTGAATAGATTTGTGTTTGTGTATTTGGACGATATTTTGATTTTCTCCCGCACTGAGAGTGAGCACGTTCAGCATGTCAGACTTGTTTTGCAGCGGTTATTAGAAAATAGACTTTATGTTAAGGCAGAGAAATGTGCTTTTCACGTGTCCTCTGTTAGTTTTTTGGGTTTTGTGTTGGGGGAGGGACAGCTAGAGCCTGATCCGTCCAAGGTCAAAGCCGTGGCGGAATGTCCGACACCTGCTACCAGGAAGCAACTTCAGAGGTTTTTAGGATTTGCTAACTTTTACCGGAGATTCATTCGGAAGTACAGCAGAGTAGCCTCTCCCCTTACCAGACTTACCTCAGTACAGGTCCCATTTTCCTGGTCACCTGAACGAACAAGGCTTTTGTCAAGTTGAAGCACCTGTTCTGTTCTGCTCCTGTGTTGTGCCACCCTGTTCCTACAGCTCAATACGTGGTGGAGGTGGATGCCTCGGAGACTGGAGTTGGAGCCGTCCTGTCCCAGCGATCTGCCTCTGACCAGAAGCTGCACCCCTGCGCCTTCTTCTCTCGGCGTCTCACTCCTGCCGAGAGGAACTACGATGTGGGGAACCGGGAACTGTTGGCGGTGGTCTTGGCGCTAAAGGAGTGGATACACTGGCTGGAGGGTGCTTCTCAACCATTTCTGGTATGGTCGGATCACAAGAACTTGTCCTACATCCGTTATGCTCGCAGGCTTAACTCTCGTCAAGCTCGGTGGGCCCTGTTCCTGTGCCTCTTCAATTTCACACTCACCTACCGCCCCGGATCCAAGAATGGGAAGCCCGACTCCCTATCTCGTCAGTTTGACCAATCTACTGGTGCTGAGCCTGGGGAGGACACCATTGTGCCCTTTTCATGTGTGGTAGGAGCTGCCAGCTGGGCGGTAGAGAGGGTCGTGCAGGAGGCTCAGAAGAACCTCCCCATCCCACCTACGTGTCCTGCCGGTCTCCTATTCGTGCCCCCGTCTGCCAGGTCTGCTGTGCTGCAGTGGGGTCACAACTCTACACTTGCATGCCACCCTGGGGTCCACCGCACGCTGTTCCTGCTGCAACAGCGCTTCTGGTGGCCGTCCATGATACCTGAAACCCGGGAATTTGTCTCTGCCTGCTCCATTTGTGCCCGCAACAAGCAGTCTCATCGTCCCCCTGCCGGACTGCTTCATCCACTTCCGACGCCTCATCGCCCTTGGTCGCACATTGCTGTGGACTTCGTTACTGGACTTCCCCCGTCAGAGGGTAACACCGCCATTCTGACAGTTGTTGACCGTTTTTCTAAGTCTGCCCATTTTATTGCCCTTGCTAAGCTGCCTACGGCGTTCGAGACCGCTAATCTCCTGGTTCAGCATGTTTTTAGGCTTCATGGACTTCCTCAGGACATTGTTTCCGACAGGGGTCCCCAGTTCACTTCCCGGGTCTGGGGGGCTTTCTGTAGGGCCATCGGGGCTACACTCAGTTTGTCATCTGGTTATCACCCGCAATCAAATGGTCAGACGGAACGGGCGAACCAGGACCTGGAGGCTGCCATCCGTTGTGTGGCGGCCGATCACCCTGCTTCCTGGTCTACTCACCTGGCTTGGATTGAATATGCCCACAACACCTTGGTCTCTTCGGCCACAGGCATGTCTCCATTCATGGCATCTAACGGCTACCAGCCTCCCCTTTTCCCAACACAGGAGACGGCAGTGGCGGTGCCTTCTATTCAGGTGCACCTGAGAAGAGCTCGTCGGGTCTGGCGTGGGGTCAGGGCTGCGCTGGGTCGTACGGCGGAGCGCAACCGGAGGCTGGCAGACCGTCATCGTGTTCCAGCCCCTGACTACAAGCCTGGACAACAGGTCTGGCTCTCCACACGTGACCTTCCTCTGCAGTGTGAGTCTTGGAAGTTGTTTCCCCAGGTATATTGGTCCCTTTGAGATTGACCGTGTCCTGAACCCTGCTGCTGTCCGATTGAAGCTGCCTGCTTCTTTGAAAGTGCACCCATCCTTCCACGTCTCCCTCCTGAAGCCCGTCTCGGACAGTGCTCTCGGCCCTCCGGCCGTGCCCCCTCCGCCCCCCCTGCTCGTTGATGATCACCCAGCCTATGCCGTTCGCCGCCTGTTGGATGTTCGGCGGCGGGGGCGCGGGTGGCAGTACTTGGTGGATTGGGAGGGGTTTGGTCCGGACGAGCGCTCCTGGATTTCTCGTTCCCTGATCTTGTCCCCGGCTCTTCTGCACGACTTTTATGTCCGGTACCCGCACAAGCCTGGAAGGCCGCCGGGTGGCGTCCATTGAGGGGGAGGTACTGTGATGGCTGTGGAGGCTCTGTGTTGTTTTTTCCCCTCACTTCCTTGTTTTCAGAGCATGTGAGTGGCAGGGGGTGTGTCCAACCACTCCAGAGACACCTGCACTCAATCCTCTCATCAGCTGCACCTCACTTAAACCAGTCTACCCACCACCACTGTTTGCCAGATGATTCCGTCAGGTTGTCCATGTGGATTCTACTCTTGCCAAGCGCCATTCCTGCCCAGTTGGATTACTCCCTGCCTCCATTTTAGATTTTTTGGCTGCTGCAAAATAAATCTGTTACACCTTCTTTGACACTCTGCGTCGGGGTTCTCCTTCGCACCCTTAACAGCTCTACTCTGTAGGTAATTCACAAATAGACCTTTATTGTGTAAAGCATTAGTAAAATTAAAAAGCTAAAAGTTGAGAAGTTCAAGCAGTGAAAACATTGACTGTAAAAACTGTAATAATAATAAAGTGAAAATGTGTCTCTGAGTTTAAAACAGACTCATTCTTTAACTAAGCTGATGCTAACATGGATTTTTGAATTATTCAAATAGAAGAACTTTACGGAAAAAAGATTTAGAAATTTATCACATAGAATGTTTAAGCGAGAAAATACAGTTGGTTTATAGAGAATTATTAACAGACTGTTTAACTTACGTTGTCATCTCTCGTCGCGCCGAAGTCGAACAGTTTGAGCAAGAAGTGTTGCATGTCTTTTCTAAAACGGAACTACACATGAAGAACTATTTCCACTGACGACATTCAGAGGACGTCCATCCGCCATTACATGCTGGCAGCTGGTGCCTCTCACTTTAGTTCTACTGTTTGACCATTATTTACCAATTATGTGTATAATGGTCTTTTTTCAGACATTCTGAGTATTTTTCTTTGAATCTTTCAAATGCTAAAGTTTTATTTTTTGAGAGTAAGTACCAACACTTACAATTACATTTATAGATTTAATTGTTTTATGTGATATTGAAATCGATTAACATACAGCAACCACATTTTACAAAAGATAAAATGAATGTTGCACAAGAAGTCAACAGGATAAGAAGAAAAACCTTTAAGAAATCAGTAGAAAAATCACAAGTTTGGGGAAATCCTTTTGTTGAACTCTGCTGACATCTTATGGGTTCCTTGAGGTACTGCAGGTTCCAGAACACCAGAAAACTTGAAAAGCAGGACTGATCCAGTCAGTCATCCATCCTGACTGACTTTCATTCATGTCTGTTCTTGTTGCTTCAAGTATTTATGCATCAAAGACATGTGACCTTTGACAAAAAGCTGCCTCACTTTCATGTTATTTCTTGCACTGTGACTCCACCCACCAGAACAGAACACTCAGGTGATGCAGGTTGACAGACAGAGGGGTTTAGGATGGAGCGTACCATCTACTGGGATGTATTTGTGGGTCTAACAGAAATTAATTTCTCACCTCTAAAGGACTTTATAGAGTTGCTAGATCATTTTAAAACCAATGTTCCATGAACATTTAATCAGGAGTTCTTTGGTGCTCGTAAACACGGTAAAATCCGTGGAGAAAAATCCAACAAAATAATCTAAGTTTTCCATTGTGGGTTATCTGAGCTCTGTACCATGGTTGGTGTAAAGCTACGGTCACATTCCCCTGGCAACAAGCGTTCAAGCAACCACTTTCAATGAAAAGTCTTTATAAACACACAAATATGCACGTTTTGGGCTTCCATGTTCAAACGTTGCTGTGGGCGTTTTTAAATCGGTTTTCAGGCTCTACAAACAAAACACACGGCCATGAAACGTGCATTGAGAATTAAACCAGGTTGAAATATTTGGCAGAGACTTTGGCAGATACTTGTATTTTATTCAGGTTAGGGGCGGCACAGGGAGACCCAAACTTGGACCCCCTTGTAGCTACATAGTTAGGCAGTCGTGTGAAGAGTGTTATTTAGGCGCCCACGCTTAAGCTCATTGCACCCCCTGGTAAACAAACCCTGGCTTCCCGCCCGCCAGTCCTACACCCAGTCAACTGAGCTGCAAGTGAAGACAATTCAGTCACCACTTTTTTGCACCAGCATGTTGCATCCAGATATTTGTAGAGCACTTTTAAAAGCAGAGGCAAACCAAGTGCTGAACATAAGATATGAATAAATTCAGTCAGTTAAAAGGTTAAGGAGTTAAGGAGTTAAAAGCTTCATCAATAAGATGAGATTTTAACAGTGTCTTAAAATCACAGAGGGAACAAGCAGACCTTACAGAAAGGGGGAGAGCATTCCAGTGTTTAGGAGTTGCAGCTGAAAGGCTCTATCTCCTCTAGTCACAAGCTGAGTCCTGGGAACCATGGCGAGCTTTTGATCTTCAGATCTTGCGTGCATGATAAAGATGTAAAAAAAAAAACTAGTGATAGGTCTGACAATAAAATGGGATCAAGCAAAAAGTAAATTGGTGGATAAATATTTGAGCAAATTAGTGCAAATCTTGTGCAGATGAATACTCATCAGTACGTGGGCCAATGTTCTTCAACTTATGAGGTCAGTCACCTTCTTTGGTCTGGCTGGTGTTTAACCACAGGTGATTGTTCTCCCACCAGCTCACAAAATTCCTGATGGTTGACCGGCGCTCCACATCATCTCCTTCAGACACACAACCCACAACGGCTGAGATGTATAAGAACATATAAATATATCTGCATATATGAACTCGTCTATGTTTGTTATTCACATTCTTAATTTGGTTTTGCTTTCACACATCCCTCTGCATTTACCCGGACTTGGGACCGGCACAGGAGGGCGTTGGCATGTACCCTCATGTGGTTGCATTACACACACACAAACAAACACTCACACCCACACGTACACACATTCATTTTTTTTTGTTTTTCATTTTTTAACAAAAAAAAAATATTTACATTTTTTTTAAAGGTGAACCTGAGCACCAGGAGAAAACCTCACAAACATTAAACTGTTTTTTTTTTTGTTTTTTAAGTTTTAACTAAACACAAAACAATGTTAAAAATATTTACATTTTTTTAAAGGTGAACATGAGCACCACGAGAAAACGTCACAAACATTAAACTTTTTTTTTGTTTGTTTTTTTAGTTTTTAAGAAAAAAAACAAAACAACAATAAAAAAATATATACATTTTTTTAAAGGTGAACCTGAGCACCAGGAGAAAACCTCACAAACATTAAACTTTTTTTTTTTAGTTTTTTAAGTTTTAACTAAACACAAAACAACGATAAAAATATTTACATTTTTTTAAAGGTGAATCTGAGCATCAGGAGAAAACCTCACAAACATTAAACTTTTTTTTTTTTGTTTTTTAAGTTTTAACTAAACACAAAACAATGATAAAAATATATACATTTTTTTAAAGGTGAACATGAGCACCAGGAGAAAATCTGTGTTTGTTTCAGCTGCAGTTTAGTTTTCCATCCTCTCTTTATATTGGCGTTTACCTGCTGGTGTGAACGCCTTTTTGAATCTTCTCCACACAGAAGGCTTCTGTCCACCAGAGTTTTTGGAAGACTCGTCATCTGTATTGTCTGACGTTTCTTCCTCGTCATCTGATGTTTCCGTTTCTTGTTCTACAGACATTTCTTCTTCAGTCAATCCAGAATCAGTAGAAGAGAGGAGTGAGGACTCACTGTCTGGATCATCCACAGATGTGCTTTGAAGCAGATGTTCATCTGCCTCTGCAGGATCTGTAGATCTGTGATCCTGGATAACCACAGGAGTGTCACTCTTGTGTTTGCGCCATCTTGCTGGTGTCAGAGCCTTTTTAAATCTTCTCCACAGGGAGATTTTTGGTTTCTTGGGGAGATCTGCTTGACTGGAACAGTCTGATTCTTCTCCCAGAAGTTCAGATGAAATGGATTCATCTGAAACTGCAGAACTTTTGATCTCCTCACTATTCAGATCGGATGGTTCTTCAAAGTCCTGCGATGTTTCCTGATCAGAGATTGTGTCAGACTCTGTCTCAGGAACTGAGTCTTGCTGTGACTGTGGAGGTGAAACAGGGTCAGTCTCATCTAAAAAGCTCCATGGCAGTCCTAAGGCAGCTTTGTCTTCTGTCGTCTCAAGTCTGGCTTTGACTACAGCTCTTCGTTTGGCCAGACGAGTCCTTATGATGACTTTTTTACAGGTCCTCTGATTTTTAGTGGGAGGAAATTCTTGTGTGTCCAGCTCCAAAAATCTCTTGCGCTTTCTGGAAGGTTCAGTGGTCAGTTGTTCAGAAGGAAACACTGGGTCTGAATCTTGAACTTGGACTGAAGTCTCACCAACGACATTTTCTGTGGATTCCATGACAGTCTC
Organism: Oryzias woworae; assembly: GCA_016861445.1. Taxonomy (NCBI): domain Eukaryota; kingdom Metazoa; phylum Chordata; class Actinopteri; order Beloniformes; family Adrianichthyidae; genus Oryzias; species Oryzias woworae. The sequence goes on from BOLG01001549.1 coordinate 15,988, forward strand.
TTCAGGAAATGACTCTTTAGCTGGTGGTTCAGTTTCCTCCGTTTTTTCTTGATCTAGACTTTTGTTGTCTAGAGTTTCTTGGTCAGCCAGGGGTGTGCTGACCGGTTCAGAGGTTTCCGGTTCCTCCAAGGCACGGATTTTCTTTGCCTTCTTGTTTTTGCGCCTCCTTCGCTTTTTGGAAGGCTGTGGAACTGCTGGTTGTTCAGAACCCAACTCTGGCTCTGAAACTTTTGTGTCCAATGCTGAGTCTTCCGTGACCTTGTCAGAGTTTTCCAACATTGGTTCAGGCAAACTCTCAGTTTGGACAGCAGACTCCACAGGTTGGACAGATGTTTGCAGTGTAGAGACTTGCTCAGAAAGCTCCGCCACCTGGGTCTGAAGTTTGCCCGCCAGTTTGGTGTTTAATCTCAGTTTTGTGTTCAGTTGATTCTTGAAGTTGGCTTGTTCCTCCAGATTCTCCTGGACTTTCTTGGCTTTTGCCTTGACCAACTGTTTGCATCTTTGGAGATCCTTTTCTCGTCTCTGCCTGAGTTGGCGTTCTTCTTCCAACGCGACTTCCATTCCTTGGAGCAACTCCCACTGCATGACACAGCGCTCCTCAGTGGCAATTCTCTTCGCTTTGAGTTGAGTTAAATACTCATTTCTCTCCTGAAGTTTTGCCAGTAGGAAGTCCCGTTCTCGTCTCAGGGCAGACAAATCCTGTTTGACAGAAGGGCTTTCTAGTTTTTCCTCATCTGGTGGATTCTGACCTTTGGGAACCTCTGAAGGTTTGGCTTCAGTAGAAACCCTCTTCGTAGATTTACTGGGTTTTGGCATTTTTCTCTTGTGAAGGTCCGTAAAAATGCAAGTTTGAGAACTGATTTTAACCACAAAGTGTTTGGAGAACAGATGTGATTAAAAGTCTTGAAGTCTCTCGTTGAGTCTCGGTGGGTCTCGATGAGTCACGTGGTGAGTGTTTAGGAGCTAAAGATATTTTGCTGAGGATTTGGGTAGTATATGATGACTTTGTGGAGCTAATTTTTCAAGATGTCATTTTACATCATCACCCAAGAAAAACATATATTTATTGTGGCGTGATATAGACAATGACGTCAAATGACGCCACCATCAATGAGAGCCGAAGCATTTGGGGAGTCACGTCTGGGCATGCTTTGGACCGTACCATTATGTGAAGGGCGGAGGGGAGGGGAGCGATCGTAGTGGTACAGTCCAGGTAAACACGCGAAGAGGCTAATTTCAGAGCACGCGCGTGAACAGCAGAACAGCAGCTTCTGGAAGCCTTTCGGTGATTTTGGAGACGGAAACGCGGAGCGGCGACTTTGTTAAATGAAAAACAAAGCTGTAGAAAGATTTCGGAACCGTCCATCCATCCATGCGGCGGCAGGAGACGAGACAGGCGAACTGCAGCGACACTGAATGAAAAACTGCAGGTAGACCACGTCCTTCCGCGACACAAACTAGTCCCTTCCAGATCGTAAATCCCATTTTTAAAAGGAAAAACAAAGAATCTTTTTATTTTTAAAGGTTTTTTTTTTATCAGTCTGTCAATTCTAAAGTAAAGGAAAAACAAAGACTTTAACTGAAACTCAAAAAACTAAAAATACATTCAAATTCAACTTTATTTATAGTCTATAGGACTTTTCCTTCTACAAAGTATCTTAAAGTGCTTTCCATAATAAAATAAACAAAAGTAAGACAAATATAATAGTTAAAGTAGCAATCATAATACAACACAAATAAAAACATAAAACCCAGCACTCATACATATCACACAAGTACAATTAAATTAAATGAAGTTAATTATTAGTAAAAATGTATCAAATCAATTTAAAGCACGTGGACATGGAAAAACTATAAGATGAACATAAAAGATGAGTTTTAAGTTTTTTCTTAAAAACCTCCACAGTGAATGAAGGCGAGCTCCATAGGACTGAAATGTGGCCCCGCCGTGGGTTTTTGGTTCTGACTTTTGGGACCACCAGCAGATCTGAACCTGAGGGCCTGAGGGCTCTGGGAGGGTCAGAAACTAAAAGTAAATCTGATAAAAATGAAGGTTCAAATCCATGTAAGGTTTTATAAACTAATGAAAGAACTTTCAAATCGATCCTAAAGCTGATCTGGAGCCAGTGCAAAGACTTTAGAGTTGGAGTAATGTGCTCCTTCTTTCTGGTCCTGCTTAAACGACGTGAAGCCCAGTTTTGGACTAGCTGCAGCTGATTTCTATTGTTTTCCTTAACGCCAGAAAGAAGGACATTGCAATAATCTATTCTAGATGTTATGAAAGCGCGTATTCATATTTTTGCAGTGGCTCTGACAGTAAAATCTCGCCCTGGGAGGTTTGTTGTGGCCCATCACCTTGAGTTAGTTTGTCAGTGAGTTTGTTCGTAAATTTGTGGCTCATGACCTGGTGGAGGTGGTCATCTTCCTCTGTTCCTGTCTTCTGCTCGTTCTCCTCATCGTTCTCTGGGTCACTGATATGGAGACGAGATAAAGTGGCCGTGAACCGGTCTGGAGTCATGACTGTAGCAGGGAATAGCACATTTAAAAATGACGCCAAAAGTCAGTCATCTTTGGCAAGTCCAACACTGACATGAATTCAACAGACCGATACATTTCTCTGGCTTCAGTCTTTGACCACATCACCAGAACCTCCAGAACCTCCAGCACCTCCTCACCTCCTCCAGCTCACAGGCTCTCACAGGACCTTTGAAGGAAAATAGTATATATTTATGGTCATTTCACAGCATAGCTGCTCCTGAACAAATGAAAATATATGATTATATTATAAGATAACTTATAAGTCAAAGTATATTAAAATTACATTTCTCTCATACAGTACGTATTTTGGGAAAAAAATTAACTAGCTCTGATTTGATTTTAGCTTGTTAAATGTATGAATTTCTTTCTCAGATGCATCACAAAAGGTAAAAGAGGCGGTTTATCTTTTTTTCTATCTTTTGTTTTTTGATTCACTGCTGACATTACACCACCTACTACATTTTCTGCATTGAGACGGTCCTATATGGAACAGGGTGTCTTTTATTTTGAAAGGAAGTCATGTAAACCTCAGTCAAACTATTTCTATTTAGAACTATTTAGAAAAGAAGATATTTTCTCTTCTGTGACAGGCTGACGACCTGTCCAAGGTCCTGGTAACCAGTTACCAGGTTAGACTCCCTAAAGGGATACAGTGGATTTAGAACAAAGATGGATAAAAAGGTCATTTATATTCATTCATAATAACAATAACATAAATACAAATCAGTTTTATTTTTCTAAAGAATGAACAAATACTTCATAGTTCCTACTCAGTGAGAAACGGACCTGAATGTCTGTTAAGTGTTGAAGGTTGCAGACTCCTGGTCTGGATCTTTTTCTTTAAATAAACAGTTTATTGTTCTTCACATTTCTTGGTGTTCTTTGAGCCTACGTTCATTACCAGTAAAATACTCAAGTTCTTTTAAAATGGGATACTAAATACTTTTACTGAAGTATTATTGGTGAAGTAGTGCCTCACCTGTCATCATCCTCACCTGCTATTATGAGATGTAGAGCTTACTAATAATACAATAAATGTGTCCACTATGTCTCATATAAACAATTTATTTGTTTGATTCTTATCATTTTTAATAATTATCCCTAAAATTGCTGTATTTTGCATATTTCCAGTTCAGTTTCAGCTCAGGCTGTGAGTCATAGCAGGAACCCCATATGAACTGGGTTGGTTGTGCCTGTCACCATCTGATCTGTAACACGCTTACAGTTTATACAGTGGTAACAATGTCACGGTTTAATCATGTTTACTAATTTTCCATACGTTTATATTCCATTCCATTTAATAGTTCATGTATTTCATGTTTGTCTGTCGTTTATTTAGTGTTCAGATCTTTCATTGGTGCTCCTCCATTGAAAGTGACTGGAAAACAAATTAGATCCTTCAATAAAATCAATTTATTTTTCCAAGTAGATTCTTGACATTGATTCTGTGTATTAGTGGACCAACAAAGAACTTATTTGATGCTTTTGGTAAGAAATAAAAAGAAAATATATTACAGTAATACAACCACTGCAGAGGCCCCCAAACTGCTAAGTCTTCCACTGTCTGTTGTTGGAACCACAGACTGTAATTAAAGATGGACGAAGCAGAAGTGACGTCACCCAATGTAAAACACCTTACCTCCAGTTCACGCCACTTGTAATGGGAATCTGTCAATCAAACATCATTTGATGATGAAACGCTGACATGATCTAAAACAGAAAAAACAAACAAGGACTTGAACTAAACTGAAAAAGACAGATTTTTTTCTTCAAACTGAACTAAATCAACCTCCATCCAACAGATAACAACACAAAGCTTCACACCACACAATGACGTCTAAAGAAATCCGTCTGTCACATCTGTAGACAAGATTGATGATAAAGATTCGGATTCTAAAGGGTAAAGAGAGGGGAAGAGCTGTTCAATGGTCGGTACCTGGTGGTGGGTTGGATTCACTGATGGGGAAGTCACACTCACATCACACTCCTCAGCCTTCCTGGGAAAGTCTATGCCAGGATACAAGGAGAGGAGAGTCCGCCCAATTGTCAAAACTTCAAATTCAAGAACAGTGCGGTTGTTGTCCTAGTCGTGGAAAAGTGGACCGCATCCCCTGTGGTGTCCAGTGGAGGAAGCTCTGCCTTACTGAGGACTGTCCGGTCTCTGAATGACCAGAGCAGGAGCTTGGTTCACACAGCCAGCAGTAAATCAGACGTTTTTCTCGTCCATGTTGGACTCTCTGTTTATAATACTTATGGACAGAATTGTGTATATTAGGTGGTTTGTTTAGTGGGCGTGGGAGAAGGAAGTCTGAGCATCTTTGCAGGCTGCTGACCCTGCGACCTAATCCTGGCTGAGCGGCAGAAGATGGATGTACACACGTGGACAAAACTGAAGGAAAAACCCACAATTCTCACTGAAATCACTTGAAACTTACAAAAGTAACAATAAATAAAAATATATTGAATATTAAATAATCAAAATCAGCCATCACTTTTGAATTGCTGATTAACATAATTATTAAAAAAAACAAACTAATGAAACAGGCCTGGACAAAAATGATGGTACCCATAACTTCATATTTTGTTGCACAACCTTTTGAGGCAATGAAGCGATTTCTGTATTTGTCAATGAGCGTTCTGCAGCTGTCAACAGGTATTTTGGCCCACTCCTCATGAGCAAACTGCTCCAGTTGTCTCAGGTTTGATGGGTGTCTTCTCCAAATGGCATGTTTCAGCTCCTTCCACAGATGTTCAATGGGATTCAGATCTGGGCTCATGGAAGGCCACTTTAGAATAGTCCAACGCTTTTCTCTCAGCCATTCTTGGGTGTTTTTGGCTGTGTGTTTTGGATCGTTGTCCTGTTGGAAGACCCATGACCTGCGACTGAGACCAAGCTTTCTGACACAAGGCAGCACATTTCTCTCCAGAATGCCTTGATAGTCTACAGATTTCATTGTACCTTGCACACATTCAAGACACCCTGTGCCAGATGCAGCAAAGCAGCCCCAAAACATGACTGAGCCTCCTCCATGTTTCACCGTAGGGACAGTGTTCTTTTCTTCGTATGCTTGGTTTTTGAGTCTATGAACATAGAGTTGATGTGCCTTACCAAAAAGCTCCAGTTTGGTCTCATCTGTCCAAAGGACATTCTCCCAGAAGCTTTGGGGCTTGTCAATTTGATTATTTAATTTTCAATAAATTTTTATTTATTGTTACTTTTGTAAGTTTCAAGTGATTTCAGTGAGAATTGTGGGTTTTTCCTTCTTTAACTGAGGGGTACCAACAATTTTGTCCACGTGTGTAAAGGACTTTACCAATCTCACTTCAACATCTCTTTCTCTTCTGACCTGACAGTTCAATCTACTGACAAGACCACACATTTCAATCTGGTCAGAATTAGCATCGTAGAAATATGCGTTTCTGTTCCCTTCTTTCTTGTTAATCTCATTTTCCATCAAAACCAATCAGCAACTCCTCTCAGTAACTGACCAACCACTAAGTAACCCAGAGAAACAATCCTGGAGCCGCCCCTGCTCAGGACAAAATGAGGTTTGGTAGCAGCACCTTAAAGACCTGCAGCTGCTTTGTCCAAACTCATCAGGTGTGAAGCTGCTTCTCCTGCTGCAGCTTGTTCCCCTGAGATGACCTGCATTTTTTCCTGACTGGATCAGAACCAAACACATGGATTCTGGAGTGATTGATGGACTCTCAGGACATGTTCTTCAGGGATGAGATGTCAGACCTTCATCTGTACTTTGCTGCTGCTGAACAATCAGGTCAAAGGTCAATATCTTCAGTTTCTCTTCTTTATTAGTTTCTCTTTTGAAAAGTCGAGTCTTTCAAACTGGGACAGTATTCACACATTTCCTCACTAAAACTAGATTCTGAAAGTCCTGCATAGATCGGCTCCAGATCCTCTGGCCGTCTTGAGCGTGTTCCTCCAGGCTCAGTCAGAGGTGATGGTTCTAATCTTCTGCACAGAGGCATGACAAGGCCCATGACTCAACACTGCCGTCCATTTATACATAGATTTTGGTCAAACAGGTTTCCCTTCTGTCCTGACAGAAATATCCTGATGTCATTTGGCTCCTTTTTTTAACCAAATCTCTTGTTCTTGTTGTGATGGTCTGTGCTGCATCTCTTTGAACACGTCAGTGGTTACATGAACAGTCACATCCTCATTGGAAATATTTCTACACGTTTTGTTGCAGCTCGTTTTGCAGTTGCATCTGCAAAGACATTTCCTTTAGAAATAGGATCAGAGTTTCTTGTTTGTGCCTCACACTTGCATATCGCCTCCTTAGATGGTGAGACCACAGCCATGAATCATTCTTGAAGTCATTCTAAATGTGTGACTGGTTTTCCTGTTGATGTTTTAAAACCTCTGGTTTTCTATTGTAAATGCACTGCAGTAAATGCATATCGGCTTTCATAAGTTCTGATTTGACTTGTCATTGGTGGCTCAAATCCTGCTAAACAATTCCAAACAGCATCAGAAAAAATGGGAGGACTTTCTGCGTAGCTCTGAGGAAGCTTGTAAAAGTGGATTTGTTTCCTTCAAAGGTAAATCAAACCAATATTGACTGTCTGGGTGTAAAGGGACTGAGAAAAATGCATTACTTAGATCTATTACTGAGAGCCAGGCTGTTATTTAACAAAGTATGTGGATCAGGCGCATTAGGTGTTCTTGGTACAACAGCATCATTTCCTGGTCTTAGATCTTGAACCTTCCTCCAAGATGTAGAAGGAGGAGCTTTATTTACTGGAAAGAATGGTGGGTCACAAGGTGATTCTGGACACTGTACTAATCCTCCTGCTTTGTACAGCTCATCTATCACAGGCTTTCTTCCATCTTTTGCATCATCTTTAAGAGGATCTTGTTTTTTCCTTGGTCTATATTGTGTTTTTACCCTAATGACCACTGGTGGACATCCTTTCATTAAACCTACATCTGCTGCCCTTTAGTCCAAAGGGACTGGGGAAGATCTTGAAGAGATTCTTCCTCCGTCAGCATGATCTTCACTCAGCTTGTTCTGTCAGACAGATGCACATTAGGCTGTGGAATCACTACCCAGTGGAATGCAATCCTTTTCAACTCTGTTTTGGGACTGGGAAAAATCCCAGTTTTAGGATCAGTTTCCAGTTCATAGTTGAAGCCACTTCATTTGCAGATTCTTTCATTTTGTCCCATTTTTCTAGTCAATCTTTGGTACAAAAATATATGGGACTGCATCTGTCATTTGTTCCCAACCTGTCACTTCTTCTTCTGGTACTGCAGAGAATACAGAACACACATTTGGATTTGGAAACGGTTTATTTCATGCAGGCAAACAGAATAGATATGTAACACAATCAATCAAGAAAGATTTACATCCATAAAAACATGTCAAACATTGGATAACTAGACATCAATACTTGAAAGGGAATGAGGGAAACAAATCAAATGTTTGCCATTCAAAATCAAACTGTAATGGGCATCATTTATATATATTTATATTATAATAATTTTCTGGAAATCCACAAGAGCAGAAAAAGTATCAGATATAGAATAAAAAGTGAACATTGTAGAGACTCCATTCTCCATGTTTCCTCATTGAATGTCCTCTCCCTGTTAGTTAGTCCCTGAAATGTTCAGACCTTTTCATTCCGAGTCGTCATTTCTTCTCCACTGATGTTGATTTCTTCTTCTGGGTCTGCTTCTTCAGAGTCTTCATCATTGGACATGTGTTCATCACAGCAGGAATGTTGATGGAACAGCAGGAAATGGGGACTGCAGGTGGAGAGCTGATCACAGAACGTCTGCATTCGTTTGTTTTCTCTTTCATTCATCAACTATTTTAAAAACTTACATTTAAAAAGACTTTCTTAGAAAAAGCTACAAAATAAAGGACCTTACTAACAATCACACATGTAAAATATGACCCGTCAGTGCAAGAATACCTGCTTCTTAGTGTTGATGGCATAACCACAGCAGCAGAAGGTCCCGCTCATCATGGTTTTGACCGACATCCTTTCTGAGAACACTTGATGCTCTGCTCGGTCCTTTCATCCTTTGAACTGGATGGTAGAATAGATATAGAACTGATGGATTTCACTGGGGTTACTCCAGGTCAGATATCAAACGCTGACCTGTCTGTGGGTTTGGGGATGGTTACTCACTGGAGACGGCGTGTTTCATATTCAGGATGCTGAAAATACTGTTGTTGAGCTGCAGTGACACAAACACATTTGGTCTAAATTCATCATTTTCATCCTTTGATATATCTCGGTATGACAAACACTTGTGACCCACCGATTGGAGATTTTACAAAACAACCACAAACTTTTTCCAAACCATTTGAACAAAGAACACAATCTTAAGCCTCATTTTCTGTCCTCCATCATCAGAAACACACTAGAAGTTCACACTAAAAGCAGTGTTTTTATTGGAATTCAAGGAGCGCCAGTTCTACACAAACATTGGAGTCACCTTTCAGTCTGAAGTTGGATCCCTTCTTTTTAGTTGACGGCGTTGTGATTCAGTTGGAAGAAGCGATTCTTTGTTGAGAAAAGGATTTCTTTGAACACGAAGTGGTTGGCACTGACTGGTGATCTGTTCATCCCACCTCCACCCAATAGTCCCAACTTTCTACAGAGAATCAAAGGGAGACATTCAATTCCAAACATAGAACTATTGGGACAAACTGGACCTATAAGGATGTTTACGTTCTGACCGCCTTAAATAAAGGTGCAATGTAATGGTGGGTCATTTGCAGGAATATTCCTTTTGTTCAACTTTCAAAGAAAAAGTGTTGATTCGATTTCTATGTCAAAACCATTCCAACAGGATTTGTGTTGGGACGACATAAAGAAGAATGAAAAATTCAAACAATTGTGTAGGTCTCACTGAAACAGTTTGTGTGGTGACTACATAAAGAAAGAAAGCAACATCCAGTCCAAAACTGGCTGTTCCGTCCTGCTGCTCCCTCTTTCCGTCCTCTGCTGCTCGGCTCACCTGGCAGGTGGAGCCAATGCAGCTTCATCAGCAGCTGCCAGGTATTTCAGACAGAGGAAGCAGTGAGCAGTGAGGTTTGGAGTTGTGCTGGTTTGTGGGTTCTCTGCTTTTCCTTCCTTGGTCCTCAGCAATCTTCCACTGCAGGGTTTTGCTGTTTGAATTTGGGTTTGGACCTCGGCAGTCTTAGTTTGCAGGCTTTGTTTGTTTGTTTTTCTAGAGGTAGTTTTAGAAGGAGATTCCACTGTTTACTTGTGTTGATTCTACAAATCCTTTTTTTCCAGTGAAGAACAAACAAGTCCACACAAAGACAGAAAAAGGACAAACATGGAACTTCACTGTCCTCGTAGAACGTTAGAATGTTATCAGAACTTGGTGTTTGGTTTCTGGCTGAGGCGTGTTTACAGTCTAATATTTGAGGAAGCAGAGTAGAAAGAGGAGAAACTGCTCCTTTAAAATCATTTTTGCTGAAAAGGATGAAAAATCAGTGATTTTGAGGATTTTAATACCAATTCATTTTGGAGCACATTTGAAGAAAACTGCAGAGAATAAAAAACAGAAACAAGAAGCAGATGAAGCCGGATTTGAATGAAAAACCACATAAGAGAAGCAGCAAGAAAGTGAAAGCAGGTTGATTGGATAAATAGAGGAGGGTGTCATCAGCCTAGAAATGTACTGATGTATTTTATTTGAGATCCTTTTACCTACATCATGACTGTGTTTAAATGATCTCCACCTGATTCCCTGCAGTGATCTCCAGAACATTGACATGAGAATTTCTCCTCACGCCCGACAGGAAGTCAAGAAATGAACAGCTGATCAGTCAAAGAACTTCTTTATTTGGAGATTCTGTCTGAACAAACACGGGATTTCAGACTAAAACACACTTTACTAACTGAACTGATGCATCCATCCATCATTTGTCAAGAATTTGGGCTGTTGTTGTCTGGAGGTCGTAAGGTGAAAGCTGTATTGTGTCGTCTCGTTCCCACAGCGAGGAACTAAAAACTGTTTGCTTTTTTACAAAGAGACTTTGTTCCTGGAGTGTAAAGGTTCTCCATGTGTTTTCCTGCAGGATTTAGAATCCGTGTTTGAAGTCGCTGTTATTGACTTTCCTCACGGATTGATATTATTGACATGAGCACTGTGGTTTGGGTCACATGTAACCTGCTGGTCCAATAGGAGAGCGGGAATTTCCAACATGGCAGCAAACATGACAATCTGTCTGGAGGAGAAAAAACTCCTAAAAAAGGATCAAAAAATGATAGAAAAGGAGCAACATGCACATTGTATCTAGAAAAAGAGAAAAATAGTGGATTTTACGGCCAAGAGATGTGAAATGTTCAGAAAGTGTGTTGAACGATGGCTTTGTTTGAGTGCTGAGTTAAGACAATTGCTGAGACGTACCAGCACTGCATTACAATGGACTTCAAGAATGTTCCAGAAGACACTGGTTTCATCAACGTGTTACAGGAGATTTCTGGATGAAAAAGTGCTTGGATTTGTTAGAGAAACAGAAAAGAAAACATCCAGGTGTCCATGAAACATAAAGAGGTGAGTCTGAACTCTCCTGAACATCCACGTCCAGCAGCCGCCACAGCTTGTTTTCTGAGGGAAAAATCTCTTCCTTTTCCATCACGTGGAGTGATTTACAAGAAGATTCAAACCATAGGAACACAGTTCTCCATCATAACACTTTCTAGAAAGTAGAATTTGAACTATTGATTAAAGGGAGTGAGAAGAAACATGAATATAATCTGAATGCTGGACTGGACTCTGCAAGCTGCTGACCTCTGCAGATCCTGACAGCTTTGGAGGAACAACAGTGTTGGAAGAAGGTCAGAGAAGCTCGGACAGAAGAAAAGGAGCTTTCATCTCCACACAGGCAGGATGCTGACATGAAGGGAAGAGCAGGAAGTCACTAAACTCCAACTCAGATCAGCAGAAGATGAAACCCGTTTGGGTTCAGATGTTCCTCCATGATGAACAGAACGGCTGTTGCTGTGCTTCATGTCTCCACCAGAGGTCACTGTTCTTTGTTGGACTAAAGTCTTGAAAATGTCCATGTTTTTTGTCCAATCAGAACTCAAAGCTCCAGAGTTGCTTCTGCTTTTCTCTCCTCCCTGTTTCTCCATCTCAGCTTCTTCTTCTTCCTCCAGTAAATCTGTGAACTTCTCTGTTCTTCAAGAGGCTTTTCTAATGTCAGACGTGGTTCATGAAGAAGTTCAGGAGTGTGAAAAAGTGGGACTCTGAGAGGACAGAAGACATGTGTCTCCTTCACAAACAAACTCCGTCTTGGAGCTCAAACTCTCACAGATCAGACGCTTCTTCTAGTCGTCCTCCAGGTTTGCTCACATCTCAGGAGGATCTTCTTCTTCTTCTTCTTCTTCACAGATCTTCTCCAGGGTTTGATGGAAACTGGAATTCCATGGATGGAGAAAGGAAGAGAAGCTGCAGCTGCTGCAGAATCCGTGCTGTGATCCTAGAACCTCCAACAGACTCTCAGCTGATGAAACGGCCTCTTTAGCAGAGAGCAGAACGTTGATCTGATCTGTTGGAACCCACTCCATCCTGAAGCTTCACTGCTGAGTTCCTGTCCACCAGGGGGCAGCACTCCTTCATTCCTGCAGCTGCAGAGGAGCAGCTTTGGTTTGAAGAACGTTCTGCAGCAGAACCACATTCCTGAAGGACGTCTTTGTTCCTCAGTAACAGGGTGTGTTTGAACGGCTGCAGATTCTTCAGAAGATCATCTGGAAGATCCACATTCCTTCAGTCAGAGCTGCTCTCAGTATTAGACTCTTGTTCAAAACAGTCTGAATGTTGAGTTTACTGATCTGCTTCTGTCAGCTGTAATGAGGTCAGTGGTCAGAGGTCAGAGCTTTCAGTCAACAATGTGATCAGAAAAGACGAGAAACATTCCTGGAGAAACTCTGAATGTTCCATCAAATCAGAATAATGTTGGTGTTTGCAGATCCATTCATCAAATCTGATGATGTGTTTGAGCTCAAAGGAACATTTCTGCTTTGAACAGACGACCACCGTGACCACAAAGGCATCAGAGCTCCTGCAACAAACGTCAACATGTCGGCTGTGTGGGAACAAGCTGTCAGTTTATCTGATAGTAAAGGAATCCAGACGACGAGGAAGACAGACGAGAACCAAAGTCTCTGCAGAGAGTTGGAAGATGTCAGGAACAGAAAACGGACTCAGGAGGTTGAAGAAGATCAGCAGGTATTTCTGTCTTGAAGCTGAATCTCCTGACCTCAGATGACCTCTGCTGCTAGAATAAAGCAGATCAATGATAGAACATGAGAGTCTGCTGATCCTCTGATCTTCACTAACAGACTCCTCTCTGTTTTCTAGCAGGTTTTCTCTTTTTCTAAACTTCCTGCTCTGATCAATGAGTCAAACTCAAGTGTTTTTCTGCTTCCTCACATCCTTCTTCTCTGCTGGAATCTGTCAGAGGTTTCCTGGTATCTGAGACAGTTTGCTCTGAACCAGAACAAAAAGAAGGGAGATGAAGCCGGTTTTACACTCAGAGTATTTGAATATGAAGATAATAAACAACAAACATGGTGTTGGATGAGTGTCTGTGTTTGTTAGCGTCTGTTTGTAAATGGAGCAGAGAAACAGAACCAAATACATGCAGAACCAAACACCTGACCAGCTCCTAGGGCGAGCTTTTCTTACAGTCCTCTGACTTCCAAACACCCGTGTAGGAGGAGACAAAGGATAGACACCAGGAACACCCCCACACCACCTCAGGCTGTAACAGGAACTCTGACAGATCTGGAAGATCCACATTCTTTCAGTTTAACGTTTGCTTTACTGATCAAATCTCTTCCTCAAACTGATGTTCTGACTTGTTCACACTCAGACTTCAGTTTGATCCTTTCGGAGCTTTTGCTGAACATGATGATAATAAGAATCAGAGAAGATTCCTCTAAAAATCCACTAGAATCTAAAACCAAAGTCATAACTCTGCATCATCAAACCTGTTTGTTCTTCAGTTGTTTTCCTTCAGTTTTAGGATCTTGTAGATTTTGTGAAGGAATTTCATTTTCTACTCTTTCATTAAGCTTTTTATTTTCTCAGATACTTTCAAACAACATATTCATGTGACAAATGTGACCATGCTTGGAGAACATTCTGCACTGATGATTCAGGCTTCAGCCGTTGAATCTTCCTGCTGACTCAGCATAAAATATTCACTCTTCACTCTTCTAAATCAGAAAGATCACACTTTTTTGGAACGTCAGCTACTTAAAACACATCAAATAAAGTGAAGTTTTCATCTTGAAGTGTTCAAACATACAACCAACACGCTGTTCCAACAGAAACACATGATTCCTGTTTGAAACCATGAAACCACAGATGAACAAATCCTTTGGGGACAACCCGAGTGAGCCCTTCACTCAGCGTTTTGTGGGCAGCTGTCTTTGTTCAGAGACAAAACTTGAACAGGATCAGCTTTTCTGGAGGCAACTGTTGATAATCTCCATGCAGTGTAACGGCAAACACCAAGGACCCAAATGCAGGAAGGTCAGTTCTTCCCGAAGCATTTTTAGAAACAGGGTTACATGACAAACGGAAACAGAACACTGTGACACAGTGAGAGCTCCCTAAATACCTGTAATCTAACGAACCAAATAGAAACTGCTGCTTCATTTAAAACAAGAGCAGTCGATCAACAAAAGCAACTAAAACGGGGTTTATTATCACTGAAAGAACCGCGGGTTTGAATCCCATACTTGGTACTTTGTTGAATCTTTTTTATTTCCACTAAATTCCTCAAAACACATTTCTATAAAAATGAATCAAAAACATCAGGATAATTCTTCAGATTTGAAACGTCATTGGAATGTCTTCTTTATATTCATGAGTGTTTTTTAGAAATACATAGTTAAAACAAATAAATGTAGTCTTACAAACCTTTGGTTTACAATTTCTTGTTGTTTTTAAAAAGATGTTCATAGGAATTTGTATTAAAAAATGACATATTCTTTCTGCTTAATCAAATGCAACGATGACTAAGGATGTGACGATACTTCATGAACTTGTCAACATGTTCATCGAAGCAGAAAATGTACAAATCGATTTGTCACGGCTTCAATTTAGAAATGCAGAGGAGGCTACATCACGTAGGTGACACGCTTTCCCCAAACGTCATTACGTATCGCGTTTGTGCCTCAAACGTCCTGAATAATTGACGTATAAATGTATCATTTATGGATAATTGTTTACTTGTATTGAATCCTTTTCTGTTTGTAGGAAAACAGACTGTGGTGTCCTAACCATTGTTGGGAAGACTGAACTTGGTACTGCCCCGCCTATCCACTAGAGGGGGCTTGTGTGTAAAAGAAAGTCCGTTCTGAACACGAGAAGTTACATGTTGGATGCTAGAATGTTCGTGGAATAAAAAGAAGCGGAAGAGCAGTCATGTCTGTCGTTTTTTCCCTAAAGGAACGATCCTTTTATTGTAGATCTGGACACAACACAGACAGTTTGATGTTGGGGGCAAAAAGAAAACATATTTGGCCTTAAAATACATTGAATTCATTGTGTTGAGAAAACAAATCAAAATGGTGACTTTAAAATCGTGGCTTGATTGCATGGTTACATCTCTAACTATGACCTGTGACCTCCATGGAGACGTGATCACCGATGTTTATGTAGAGCTCTTCAAAAACATGAAAACTGATCTCTGAACATCGTCTGTGTCTTCCATGCTTTGTAAATGAGACAAACACAGACATGGCTTCATGAAGCCATCAGGATCAAAACGTTAGCTGGCAGCTCCTCTCACATCTGGCCGGAGCGGTGAGTTTAGGAAACACACCTGTCACCACGCGGTGAGCAGTGAATTCACCGCGTGGTGACAGAAGGGTGGGACACGGGAATTGTTTGAGTGAAATGGTTGCTAACAGTGAACAGCCTTGACCGGAACTGCTGTTCAAGAGACTGTAGTTGATTGTGTCTCTCTAGAAATATCTCAGTTTTCTGCTCAGCAGCAGAGCTTCCCGGGATCTCTCTACTTGTTACGTTGTGACCTGTAGCTTTTTGTCTTTTCTTTCATAAATCTTTTCAACACTGTTGGACTTTTGTTTTCTCTCATCCAGATCTCAGGATTTTTCTGCTACAATTTCTAAAGTTGTGATTCTAAAATCTGGAAGAAAAAACCTTTTTCTGATCTGCATGTGAACAAACTCTCTGTTCCTCTGAGTCTGACTGATGATCATTTACAGGAACTGGAGGAGCTGTTTCCAGGAAATAGTCCGGCCCCTCCCTTCAGCTCCATCAGGAGTTTCAGTGTCAGTAGATGACAGATGAAGGGAGTTCAGGTCTCGTCTGGAAGGAGGAAAGCAGAAGGTCACATGACCTCACCTTTCTCCGGCTCTTCTACAGTCATCATTTCCTCCTGTGCTGCCCCGCCTCCATCCCAGGTGGACTCTTCCTGGTTCCTGGTTCCTGGTTCCGAGTCAGTGATCTGTGCTGCAGCTGCGTTGACACGGTGAGTGGAGACTCTTCTTGTTCTTCAGCTCTTTGAAGAAACTGAAGGGAGTTTGTTTCTGGAACTTTGTCTTCACTAACTTGACTGTTTGTTTGGGAATGTTTGGAGAAGATCTTCTTCTTTCTCTGCAAACTCTCATCACTCTGCTGTTTCCAAAGCTTCATCATTGTTGGATTCTTCATCAACAACATTGAAGATTCTTCTTCATCAAGTCAACAACAATCAGCTGATGTTTGTTGTGTTTTGTTGGAAACATTTCCTGGAATCAAACTGTGGTTTTCAGCATCAAAGTGGGACAGATCAGCTGACTGCTGCTTCCTGTCAGAACTTTCCAGAACACAGACAGAAGAAAGAGTTTCTGTCAGAAACACAAACCATCATGAAGGTTTCATTTGGGACTAAAACCTTCCTGTTCTCCTGCATCCAATCTGTGTTGATGTGAAAGTCTCTGTTGGAGCTTTGAGAGGAAGAATTCCTGTCTTTCTTTTCATCTCATTCTTTGATTTGTCTGTTTTTCTGGATGGGCTTCATGTTTCCTGAATTGTAGAAACAGGAAGTTTATTGTTTCTTTGACAAAATGACTGAATGAAATGTTTCTCCATCATGGAGCGTTTGCTGCTGCAGCTCCATGTCTCCATCTAGTGGAGGGAGAGCAGAAGTGCAGCAGCTGCTGATGTTCAGCAGCTTCCTCTGATGATGATGAGGGTTTCCTCTGCAGATGAAGGTGTGTGTGAGCTGAGGATCCAGTGAATCCAGCAGCATGGATCAGTGTGAGGACACACAGGAAGGAGCCCCTCCCTCTGAAAAAAGGAGAGATGGTAACCATGACAACCAGAACAAAGCTCAGAGGTGAGATGAACATCTCCAACTGTCCAGGACTCTTCTCCATGTCAGAGCTCAGCACTCACACCAGCAACCTTCATTCTTCACAGGAACCAACCTGGATCTGGATCTGGATCTGGATCCAGCTGTGTGTCCTTCAGGAGTGACTGGTCAAAGGGTCAGAATCCTAACTTCAAATCCATCAGTCCAGCAGTGGAACAGTAAGTGTTTGTCAGAGTTAAAGGAGGCTGGATAATAGTTCAGATGATCAATAGTTTTCAGATGAATGACTTGAGTTCTGGTTCAGTTCTTGATCTCTCTGATCAGACTCACTTGGAGCATCATGTGTGATGAGATCTTTTCAGTTGAGTCTTCTGAGAGTCTCTCTGAGAGCAGAGATGTTGGAGAAGAAAACATGTTGATGCTGACTCTGACTGACAGCAGCTCCAGTCTAATGAGAAGGATCACTGCAGACTCCTAGGATTCAGATTTTCATGGCTTTCCAAACATCAGATTGTTCTAGTTTGACTTTCCGCTTTCAGAATTTCTACTTTTCTAAATGTAGAATTTGAATCCACTTTTCTAGAAAAAAGTCTTGTTTGACTCTCAGAAAATGATCCAACATTTGAGCTCAAACTCTAAACTGTTGATCCAAACATGTCGTGTTATTCCAGACTAAACAGCACAGTCTGTGTTCATGTCAAAGTCCATCAGCTGTTCATGAAGAAGCAGATCCTCCAACACTCTGATGTGTTTGTGTTTGCAGAGGTCAACAGGTCACACAGAGAGTCCAGTCTGCAGCATCCAGCAGTGGCTCCATGAAGAGTGACCGGTCCAAACATGATCCTCCAGACTTCAGAACTGAACCAGGACCTTCAGACTCACAGTAAGAAGCAGTTTCTAGTGAACAAAGCAGAGTTCAGCTCTCAGCAGGAACAACAATGTTCTCATCAAGAACATCAGCTGATCCATCAGGAAGGTCAACCATCTGCTGTGACCGCTTTAGGTCTGAGAGGAAAGAAAAGAGTTGGACAACTCTTGAGGACACAAAGCTCAGTCTGTGAGGATGAAGCAAACAGCTGAACTTTTCTCTGAGCTCAGTCCAGACATGAGCTCCAAACACAGCTAACGCATCATTTAGACCTTCAGATTGACTAGATCTGCTCTGTTTTCAAACTCCAGACACATTTGCTCCCATTTAGCACAGTCTGGATCACACAATCTCTGAGTGTGAAGAAGATCAGAGAGGATCTGCTCTCTGATCAGAGTTAGTCTGGAACTTCCCACTGACTGCTTTGATTGTTGTTCACTAACGTTTCTCCTTGGTGTCCACAGAGAGAAGAAGAGGAGCGGACCCCAGTCTGCAGAAAGACCCCGAGCTGGTGAGTCAGAGCCTGATCATCTGCTGATGGATTCTTCTGCAAACATCTGCTGGGGTTGTGTTGAACACTCATGAAGGAGCTTTCTTCTCTGCTCTTTCAGCAGATGTTGGTCTGCAGGAGATCTTTGGAGAACATCAGATCAGTCTGAGGAGCAGAAGTGAACATGTGGCTGAAGGAAGTGAAGAAGCAGGAAGAGAAACGCTCCTCAACAGGGTCTACACTGAGCTCTACATCACAGAGGAACTGAGACCAGAGGGTCACAGCCAACATGAGGTGATGCAGCTGGAGACGACCACCAAGACCAACAAGCTCCATGACACTGCAATCAAGAACCCAGACATCTTCAAAGTCTTCCCTGACCAACACAGATCCATCCGAGTGGTTCTGACCAGCGGAGTTGCTGGAGCTGGAAAAAGCTTCTCAGTGCAGAAGTTCACTCTGGACTGGGCCGAGGGCTTGGAGAACCAAGACATCAGTGCTGTGGTTCCTCTTTCCTTCAGGGAGATGAACTTGATCAGAGATGAGCAGCACAGTCTTCTCACTCTGATCCAGCTTTTCCATCCAACACTCCAGAAGATCCCAGCAGAACAGCTGTCTGTCTGGAAACTTCTGTTCATCTTTGATGGTCTGGATGAAAGCAGACTTTCTCTGGACTTCAACAACAGTCAGGTGGTGTCTGATGTCACACACAAGTCCTCAGTCAACGTGCTGCTCACTAACCTCATCCAGGGACGTCTGCTTCCCTCAGCTCTGGTCTGGATCACTTCCAGACCTGCAGCAGCCAATCAGATCCCTCCTTCATGTGTGGACAGACTGACAGAAGTACGAGGCTTCAGTGATGCTCAGAAGGAGGAATACTTCAGGAGGAGATTCCCAGATGAAGAGCTGTCCAGCAGAATCATCTCCCACATCAAGGGCTCCATGTCCCTCTACATCATGTGTGAAGTTCCAGTCTTCTGCTGGATCACTGCTGTGGTTCTGGAGAACATGCTGACCACAGAGCAGAGAGGAGAGCTGCCCACCACCCTGACTGACATGTACTCACACTTCCTGATGGTCCAGACAAAGAGGAAGAAGAACAAGTACCAGCAGGAACATCAGACAAATCCACAAGAGCTGACAGAGACTGACAGGGAAGTTCTTCTGAAGCTGGGGAGGCTGGCATTAGAACATCTGGAGAAAGGAAACATCATGTTCTACCAAGAAGACCTGCAGCAGTGTGGTCTGGATGTCACAGAGGCCTCAGTGTACTCTGGAGTTTGTACTGAGATCTTCAGAAGAGAGT
Organism: Oryzias woworae; assembly: GCA_016861445.1. Taxonomy (NCBI): domain Eukaryota; kingdom Metazoa; phylum Chordata; class Actinopteri; order Beloniformes; family Adrianichthyidae; genus Oryzias; species Oryzias woworae. The sequence goes on from BOLG01001549.1 coordinate 35,517, forward strand.
GTGAGATCTTCCACAAACCGGTCTACAGCTTTGTTCATCTGAGCGTTCAGGAGTTTCTGGCTGCAGTCTACATGTTCCACTGTTACTGCAACAGGAAGGAAAAGGTCATTGAGGACTTCCTGAAGAACAACAAGAAGAACCCATCCCTGGATGAGTTTCTGAGTAGAGTCATGGAGAAATCCCTGCAGAGTCAAACTGGACACCTGGACCTGCTGGTTCGCTTCCTTCATGGTCTCTCTGTGGAGTCCAACCAGAGACTCTTAGGAGGCCTGCTGGGTCAGACAGAGAAGAATCCAGAAACCATCCAGAGAACCATCAACAACCTGAAGAAGATCCACAGTGAAGGAGTCTCTCCTGACAGAAGCATCAACATCTATCACTGTCTGATGGAGATGAAGGACCTCTCAGTTCATCAGGAGATCCAAGAGTTCCTGAAGTCAAAGAACAAATCAGAGAAGGAACTCTCAGAGATCCACTGCTCAGCTCTGGCCTACACTCTGCTGATGTCAGAGGAGGTTCTGGATGAACTGGACCTGAACCAGTACAACACATCATCTGAGGGTAAACAGAGACTGATCCCAGCTGTGAGGAACTGCAGAAAGTTCATGTGAGTCCAGAAGTGATTGTGGTGATAAATCAGATCAGTGTTCAGATCTTCAACTTTCATCTTCCAGCATTTGTGGTCACACATTTCAATCTAACACAAGCATTAGAAGAATCAACACAAAGCAGCATTTAGATTGGATTTCTGGAATCAAGTCCAACTCTCCAGACCTTCCTGATTCTGGAAAAAAGCTAACTGCCCCTAAACCTTCTCACTGATGGCTCCACTCAGAGCTGCAGCTGGAGACTACTTTAGTGATCACCTATTCTGTTCAGTTTTCCATTTAGACTTCAGTCTAATCAGATGACAAAGAATGAAAGGTTTGAAAATGACTGGAAATCAGAAGATGAAAGAAGAAAATCTGTTTGGTTTTCACACACATGTGATCTTTGTAGCTAAAGAGCAAAGAAGGATCAGATTAGTCCAAATGAAATCCAATCCAGAACCTTCTGAATGTTTGACGGTCCAGAATGAGAGGATGTCTTCATTTCCACAATGTCAGTCATTCTAGAAGCACATTTCTCAAAAGTTCTTTCTTCTGTTCATCATCTTCTTTCTAGAGAAATCATTGATCTGTGAATGAAAGCGTTTGAGAAGGAAAAGAAGAAACTGAAGCAGAAACTGATTCTTTCTTCTGATCCTTTTGGTTCCTTTAGTTCAGTCAATCATCTGTCATCATCTGCATTCATACAGTCTCTGTTGAAGATCTGAGTCCAACACACACAAGTGCAGACAGAAAATCTGAACTGAATTTCCCTTTCATACACAAAAAAACAACAATGCAGAGGCATCATTCCACAGAAAGTTCAAATGAGCAGAAAACTGGATCAGAAGCAACATTTCAAAGTGTCAACATTCAACCATCATGATGGTCAGAGTGACAGCTGTCAGTCTCTGTGATCCAGATGTTCTACTGTGAACTTTGTGCTTCAGACCAGACCTCAGATCACTGACAGACTGAGGACAGCATGAAGCTCCATGGAGCTCCACCTTCTCTCCTCCAGCTGCAGATGATGAAGGTCTGAGAGAGACTGATGAGGAGGACTGTTTCATGATGAAGATGAAGCTCTGATGAAGAGACAAATGTCCAACTGGAACTTCATCACAGCCTGAATTCATCAGAAGATCACCTGTTTCTGTCTTTCTTTCTCTTCACAGAATTCCAAGATGTGAACTCTCAGAGACTCACTATGAAATTGTGGCCTCAGCTCTGAAGTCCAACCCGTCCCCCCTGACAGAACTGGACCTGAGCTATAATGAGATCCAGAATTCATCCCTGAAGGTCCTGTGTTGTGGACTGGAGAGTCCAAACTGCAGACTGCAGACTCTGAGGTCAGAACATTGAAGCTGCTGGTTGGTTCATTTCTACATTTGTAGTTTCTTCACTGAAGCTGAAAGGTTTGGATTCAAAGATTTTCTGGATTTTCCAGAAACTGAACATCTTTGATTCTTTGAAGAGTCTGCAGTGGAAGAAAACAGTTGTTTAGCTTTTCTTTAGAACAAAGACGTTTCCATGGCAACCAAAGGTTCAGCTGTTGAAACATTTGACAGATTTCTGAGTTTGAAGAGTCAGAAAACAAACAAGAACTCAAACTAATGACAGACTAGTCATCCTGATCAAACCTGCTGAAAGCTGACCAAGGTCAAAGTTCAAATCAGAGCATGTGAGCATGCACGTACGTGCACACACAGACAGCAGTGTGAGTGCAGACTAGAGAGGAAAAGCAGAGAAAGAAGGAGAGTTTTGGTGCAGAGAAATGAAAGAATGGAGTCAACCTGCAGAGACAGATCTGCAGCTGTCATAGAGGAGTCCCACACTCTTCAGTCAGGACATGGATTCTCCTTCCTGCTTCATACTGGGACAAGGACAGCAGTCCATGAAAGCTTCTGGTCCAGCTGGACCTGCAGCTCCACTGAGCTGTGATGGAAACGTCCTGAGAGCCTCACAGAGGAAGTTTGTGGTCAGTTTGGAGCTTTGGCAGACGTCCACTAGATTAGAGTCAGTCAGACGGCTGAAGCTTCATGTTGGAGTCAGCTGAAGTCAGGAAGTCATTTCTGACAGTGGACTTGTGTTCAGAAGAAGCCACTTCACAGTCAGTCCTGACAGCAGAACCATCAGAACTCTGCAGTCTGACTGTTATCAGACACATTCATACACAGAGATGCTGAGCTGCACATTCAACACCTGAACACACCTGATCCACTTCACAGCGTTCACACACTTTTCTGTCTGTCTTCAGGTTGAAGGACTGAAGAAATGGTTAGCTTGATATGAGCTGCTCATGACATCATCATCATATTCACGCTACAACAAGCACTTTGGACAAAAGTCATTTGGAAGATTTTCTAATGGAGAAATGAATCCATTTGATCCCAAATGTTCAATAGTTCTGAAGATACTAAAGCTTCATTCACCAAACGTTCTCACATGACTAATGATCTCCTATTTTACTAGTTCATAGTTCACTATTGTTTCTAGTTGAACTATTTGGACTTGACTGTTGAGGCGACTCCACACAAGTGTTCTGTTGAAGTGTTCAATGAGAAAAGAAGATTCAAATCAAAGATCAAAGGGACTTTGTTCACATTCAAATGGATTCAACAAAATAATGATCATGAAAAAGTTTCAGATGTCACTGACTTCACTGTTTAGCAGTTGAATTGAGTTTGGTCCAAAACTCTTTGTCCTGAATGGTAATGATATGAATCTGCAGCTGAAGGCAACAAGTTGTGGCGTCTGTGCAGAGTGTGTGGCGTCTGTGGCGATCAGTGAACCTTTGTGTTGAACTCTTTGATTGGAAATGGTCATGAGTGAGTCCTGTTCTTGACCAACAGTTTTCCTCATGATTTGAAGGATTCTGTTCGTTGTGTTCCCATTACTGAGACTGAGGGAACCAAACCAATGTGGAATGAAAGGATGGATTCAATGAAGCATTTAGAAAAAGATACAGCAGCAGATTCTGCAGCAAATTCATTTGTGTTCAGAGACTGAGAGACGGGTTATTTCCCACATTCCTGCTGATAAGGTCTGTGAAGATGATCCTTCATGTGTTTGCCCGACACACTGATGGATTTATCCTCTACTTAGCATATGATGGACAGGACAGGCAGAACCGGACCAGAGAAACAACAGATGAACCCGTTCATGACTGGACTTTATTTCTGGGAGTTTCACTTGTTGATCCTGAGGTGTTTGGGGCTCAGACTCACCTCTTTATGTTTCATGGACACCTGGATGTTGTCTTTTCTGTTTCTCCAACAAATCCAAACACTTTTTCATCAAGAAATCGTCTGGAACAAAGAGAAGTCCAAAGAGAGATGAGACACAACGGACCTGAAAACATTTGTGTTGCAAACGCAGAAAGATTTTTGAAAGCAAAAAGAAGTTATGAAAGTAAATATAAAATATTTTCATTTGTAAATTATGAAGTTTTATTCTTAAAATTTTACATTTTGTTTGCAATTTAGAAAACATTGATTTTTAAACTGTGAATTTTCTTGCAAAATGGCGACACAAAAATCCCTCCATAAACCTCCAGCTGCATCTCTGCTCCTGAACACTTTTCTGTCTGATTTCAGGTTGAAGTTCTGCAGTTTGTCAGAGATCAGCTGTGAAGCTCTGAGTTCAGCTCTGAAGAAAAACCCGTCTAATCTGACAGAACTGGACCTGAACAACAACGAGAACCTGCAGGATTCAGGAGTTCTTCATCTGTGTGGTTTTCTGGAGAGTCCAGACTGCAGACTGCAGACTCTGAGGTCAGACTCCATGTTTCAGTTGTGTTCACATCAATATGATGAGAAAGTTGTGTTGACACTAAACTGCAGACATGAGGCTGATGTTCTCCTGCTGCATGCTGACCATCTTCATGCTGAAGGCTGTTTTCTTCTTCTGAGCTTTAGTCCATTCACTGTGGCAGAAGATCTCATGTTTCAATGTTTCTTTCCATCTTCTTCTTCATTTCTAATGTCAGCTTCCTTCAGGACTGATCTTTTCTTTTCCACAAAGGTCTGCAGATGTTTCCTCTTCTTCGTCCTCTTCACTGCAGATGTTTCCTTCTTCTTCGTCCTCTTCACTGCAGATGTTTCCTCTTCTTCATCCACTTCACTGCAGATGTTTCCTTCTTCTTCATCCTCTTCACTGCAAATTTTTCTTCTTCCTTGGCTTCACTGCAGATGTTTCCTCTTTTTCATCATCTTCACTACAGATGTTTCCTTCTTCTTCATCCTCTTCACTGCAGATGTTTCCTCTTCTTCGTCCTCTTCACTGCAGATGTTTCCTCTTCTAACTCCTCTTCACTGCAGATGTTTCCTCTTTTTTTATCTTTACTGTAGATGTTTCCTTCTTCTTTTCCTTCTTTATTCTCTTCACTGCAGATGTTTCCTCTTCGTCCTCTTCACTTCAGATGTTTCCTCTTCTTCGTCCTCTTCAGTGCAGATGTTTCCTTCTTCTTCGTCCTCTTCACTGCAGATGTTTCCTTCTTCTTCATCCTCTTCACTGCAGATATTTCCTCTTCTTCCTTGGCTTCACTGCAGATGTTTCCTCTTCTTCGTCCTCTTCACTGCAGATGTTTCCTTCTTCTTCATCCTCTTCGCTGCAGATGTTTCCTTCTTCTTCATCCTCTTCGCTGCAGATGTTTCCTTCTTCTTCGTCCTCTTCACTGCAGATGTTTCCTTCTTCTTCATCCTCTTTACTGCAGATGTTTCCTTCTTCTACATACTCTTCACTGCAGATATTTCCTCTTCTTCCTTGGCTTCACTGCAGATGTTTCCTCTTCTTCGTCCTCTTCACTGCAGATGTTTCCTTCTTCTTCATCCTCTTCGCTGCAGATGTTTCCTTCTTCTTCATCCTCTTCACTGCAGATGTTTCCTCTTCTTCGTCCTCTTCGCTGCAGATGTTTCCTCTTCTTCGTCCTCTTCACTGCAGATGTTTCCTGGGCCGCCTGGCGCGGTTGGAGGGCTGCTCTCCTGGCTAGGCTGGGCCTTGCGCTCTGCACTTCCGTACCTCACTTCGCTCGGGTGTTGGGGGCCCACGTGGCGGTGTTGGAGGTCTGGGTGCTTGGCCGGGCTGCCTGGTGGGCGGATCTCCTCCGTTAACGCCACAGTATCGGTGCGGGGGCGGGCCCTGGTCAGCGCTGCTGCCTCGGCGGGGGTCTTGGTGCGCGGATGTCTGGGAGCTCTCCCTCCTTTTTTTTTTCTTTTCATTCCTTCATCCACTTCAGCTTAACATAACATTCACCTGAGCACAGGCGTCGGCTCACCTTTGCACCTTCAAATAGTGTGCGTGTCAGAATGTAATGCTTTACATGTGTTGGTTGGTATGCACAAGTGTGTGTGTGAACTGATGTGGACAAGTTTGTGAACACTCTTGGAGCCGGCAGGTATGTTTGTAACAGCTGAGTGTGTGGACAGGCCCCGCCCATTTTAGACCAACATTCACTTTTGTAATGGATATAAGCTCCAGCATTTTGTTGCCTGTAGACTTACAACTTTACTTTCCCTTTCCATTAGTCATCCTCTTCAATCTATAACCCACCTCCCCCCTTTTCCCCCCTTTCTTTTTCCGTCCGGTCCAACAAAAAGAACACAAACAAAATTAATATTAATAAAGTTTCGTTTAAATTACAAAAGGGGCTTATTCCAACATACATTTTGTTTTCCCAATGATTTATAACCCCCGATTGTAAGAGTAAAATCTGTCTAATACAAAAGGCTCTCAGCTCATATCGGTTTGCTCAGCTGTTGGACAGGACAAGTTTAAAAAAATGAAATAAATAAAAATAAAGAAATTCTTATTGCATCTTATTCTAAGCTGCTGCGTTGTTTCTGTTCCAGATGGTGGTGAGGGTGTTGTGGGGACAAATGCCTGTGTGTGTGTGTGTATGGCAGACGTACAGCAGCGGGGGGGGAATCATTTTCCGCAGACATGTTTTGATCAGTCATGTGCGGCTTGAAGAGAAACAAAACAAGCGAGGATTTGTGACACGAAATAAAAATAATCAGCTGCGCTGTGACCTCAACTAACGGAGAAAAAATCTTTATTCTTCTGCTGCAGATGGACATATATATCCATGACTTTTAACAGTTCAGTGTTTCCTCGTTTATTGTGGGAGTTATGTTCTAAAAAGAACTCATGAAGGTGAAATCCAGATGTTGAACTCCTCACTACAAACTTTAGACACTTTTCTCAGACACACATGAACATTTTCACTCTTTTCTCTCTTGTTTAAACTCTCAAAGTTCAAACCTTTATAGAAAAATAAGTTCAGGATTCTAGAATGAAGACAAAGATCTGATCAGGATCAAAGATTGATGGAGATCTGGAGAGCTGCAGTTTCTGCACAGGAGACACAGCACGGAGGAGATTGATTGACACGGTCTCCAGCCAATCAGGACACAGAACAGGGAGCTGTTTAAAAAGAAAAGCAGCAGCATCATCGCTCAGACCCAGAAAGGTGAACTGCAGTGTGGAAAGAGAGCTCTGGATTCTGTTCTATTTGACAGGGATTTGGGGGTTCAGATAAAGACTGAAGGAGGAATAAAAAGTCACGTTCTGTGTGATCCTTGATCATGCAGACAGATTAAGAAAATAAATCATGTCTCAGATATTGATCAGGGGGCCGGATCTGGTAGACGCCTCACATGTCCTCAACTAGCAGCTTCATGAAATAGTAGCTGCAAAACAGAACCAGTGTCAACATGTACAGTGAAGAGGCAACTTTTGGATGCTGGCCTTCAGGGCAGAACGGCAAAGAAAAATCCACATCAATATGATGAGAAAAATGCTGCAAGAACATGTTAAAAGACCAAAAAGAGCATTTTCATTGGAGTGGCTCTTTAATTGCTGCAAATGGAGGATTCTTTGACAAATGAAAATCTAAAGGAAATAAGAAATCTTTTTTCTGATCTGATCTCCTGATCTTCTTGACGTTTGTTTGGTTTTTCTGAGTCTTTAGCAGCATCAAAACATTCCTTCATTCCTGCAGATCCTCCAGGACAACATTCCAGTCTTCTAGCTACAGTCATTGACTTCAACTGATGCTGAGACTTTGGGCCGTCACTCAAACTGCCTTCTTCTTGCTGAGTCAGCAAAGTTTCAATCTTCACTTTCAGTCCATCACTGAGTCTTTCTGGAAGAGCTCAGTTCAGGTTTAGAACAGAACTTTTGTTGAGAAACTACTGAAAAGAGAGTTCAATGAACCTACAAAAACTCTGCAACCGTGTTTGAAAAAACCTGAAGATTGTTCAGATTTTCTTCATTGAGTTGATTGTGTTATGATGAGAAAACTCATGTTTCAATAATGACCTTGTAGGAGCTCAAAGTCTAGAAACTGGTTCGCTCATTTCTAGCACTATGAGCTACTGAGATGTGACTCCAGTCAGACCTGCTGACGCGCTGAACAGGTTGTTGTTTACCTGAACCACAAAGACAAAAAAAAGTCTTTGCTCCCATCATTTACAATGACTTTGTGTTTTATTAGTTACAAAACGGTGTGACTTTTACACAACGGAATTCCCACAACAGCAGTGGAAAACCTTTTTCTCTCCTGTCTGACGTCAGCGAATCACTTCATTTATAAAACACAGCAAGAATGAAAACAGCGACACCTACAGGACACATCAGTCAATGAGGCTCCTACAGACCTTAGAAATATTATCAAACTCTATTTGATGCTGGAACTCCAGCTGCATCACTGCTCCTGAACACACTTTTCTGTCTGATTACAGGTTGGAGAACTGCAGTTTGTCAGAGATCAGCTGTCAAGCTCTGAGTTCAGCTCTGAAGAAAAACCCGTCTAATCTGACACAACTGGACCTGAGCAACAACCAGAACCTGCAGGATTCAGGAGTTCTTCATCTGTGTGGTTTTCTGCAGACTCCAGCCTGCAGACTGCAGACTCTGAGGTCAGTAAAACGATATATTTTCTTCATCAGTTGAAATGACACTGATCTGTTTTAATGGTGATCATGTTGTGCTGCTGCACAGACTTTCTAAGTGTCGTAACTGGAAATAAAGTTGTGCTTATGAGTTTACCTTCTCTGAAAGAAATTATGAATTCCAAGTAATTTTTTACAGAATCTGAATAAAACAGAAAAACGTTTTTCCACTCCAGACTAGCTGTTGGATGAAGCCATTTATTGTTAAACAACAGTGTTAACTATTTTTAAATCATGATAAAACCAGAATCTTCTAAATGACCCTGTGAAAAAGACTTCCCCGTCAGTTCTTGATATCTTCTACTGTTTCCATTTGTATCAATCACAGCCTGAAGTCTCTGGTGGTCGTTGTGGATGTTGTTTTTTCTCATGATAAAGCAGTCCATTCTTCTTGGTAAAAAACCTCCAGTTCCTTTAAATCCTTGGGTTGTGTTACTTGAAACTGCCCGTCTGAGATCTCCTCAGTGGTTTAATAGTACTGAGGTCAAGAGATGGCCGCTGTCATGCTGCAGTCCCATGTGCAGCCTCTGAGCTGAAGAGCACCAGTATCTTCTGATTCTGCTGCATTCATCTGACCATCAATTCTGACCAACACACACACGTCCATCAGCGACCTGCCTCTGGTTTCACTGTAGAAAGAATGTTTGTTTCATCAGAGGCCTTGTTCTCTTCTCTCCAAATGTAGCGTTTATGGTTCCGTCTTGGTCTCATCCCTCTAAATGATTTGGGTTCAGAAGTTTGGAGGCGTGTCTCTGTATCGTTTAGTATATTGTAAGTGAGCTATTTTGTGCCTCAAAAAGTCTTTCTTCTGTCGATTTGACCATGCAGCCATATTTCTTCAGGTGTCTCCTTGTTGTACATCCAGAAACATCCACACTACAGTTTTTCAGAGTCCTGGATCACAGATGAAGTTATTTGTGTGTTTTTTCTTTGCACCCCTAAAGATTTTTCTAACTGAAATGTTTGTGACTGTAGTTTGGTTTTCAACAGAACCTCGTTTTCCACTTCTTGATCAAAGTTTGAACACTGCTGACTGGCGTTCTTAGTTCCTTGGATATCTTCATGTATTCCTGTCCTGTTTTAAACGGTTCAGTTACCTTTTCCCGTAGATCTTTCCCATGACTTAGGATCCAGAATTACCAGTGCAGCACTGGATGAAGGTTGAAAGGTCTGTTGGGAGCAGAAACTCCCAGACCTTTAGTCTACACGTTGATTACAGTCAAACGAGTCACAGGTGAGGACGGTTACCTTTAGCTGTCATTCAAACCCTTGTGGATCAGCTTGTGTCCATGTTTTCAGGACTTAGTCATTGGGGGTGAACACTTTTGAACAGAGTCATTTGGGAAGTTTCTGTTGTCAGTTTAATTAAAAATGAGTAAACAGAATGTTTTTAACAATAAATGGCTTCACTGAACCACAATTTTTCATTCACAAATGACCAAGAAATCATTCTATCTATCAGGTTCTAAACTGTATTTTCAACACCATAAGCATGTCGTATTATAAGGTGTAGTCTCAATTACCAGGTCTATTCTATTTAAATGTTTTTTAAAATCTGTTTTGGTATTTAACCCACACACAAGTCGCACCAAATTATAAAGTGAAAAAAAGATAATTGAAGAAAAACAGTTTTGTTGAACTTTATTCCGAGTTTTGTTGAACTTTATTCCGAGTTTAGTTGAACTTTATTCCGAGTTTAGTTGAACTTTATTCCGAGTTTAGTTGAACTTTATTCCGAGTTTAGTTGAACTTTATTCTGAGTTTAGTTGAACTTTATTCCGAGTTTAGATGAACTTTATTCTGAGTTTAGTTGAACTTTATTTCGAGTTTAGTTTAACTTTATTCCGAGTTTAGTTGAACTTTATTCCGAGTTTAGTTGAACTTTATTCTGAGTTTAGTTGAACTTTATTCCGAGTTTAGTTGAACTTTATTCCGAGTTTAGTTGAACTTTATTCTGAGTTTAGTTGAACTTTATTCCGAGTTTAGTTGAACTTTTATTCCGAGTTTAGTTAAACTTTTATTCCACTATTTAACAATTCATTCACATTTTTTTCAATCACTCTTCTCCTGCAAATGTATCAAAGTTCACATCTTGAATGTCTCTTAATCAGCTGTGCAGTGTCAGAAGTAAACATGGTGGTTTCCTCTCATCTCAGTGGTTGTTCAGCAGTGATTCTGGCTTTAGTGGAAACTGAGACTACAGTTAAAGCAGATACTTCAGCCCAGTCATCCACCATCCATTTACATATTCAGGTGCTGCCTTCCAGTCTTAGTAAACGTTTGGGCGCCGTCTGTCATCCATCGCTCCCATGGCCACATGTCTGCGTAGCACGCAGCCGTACGTGTGGGGAGCGCAGACTTCCCAGCATTCCTAATCAGACGTGCTCCTTTAGAGTTTTCACCTGCGCATGAAAACTGTCAAATTCATGATGTAGTGTCATGATCATCTCCTGAATGAACAGACAAAGGAACGCTGGACAACATATCCGTGTGTTTGTGGGACTGTGCAGGCATAACGGCGCAGGCCGGGTAAAGTTTGTGCTCTGGAATGCTGTGTGGATTTTCATGTTTAGGACACATTAGTTTCTGCAGTACCTAAAATGTGGCACAATTTGACCTCCAGCCACATTGTTTCCAGGAGCATGACCACCTCTTTACTGGGAACACAGGACTCACTGCCATGGGGAAAGTTTCACATATGAATTTAGATTTCAGGGACACGTGCTGCACAGGGTGAGGAAGATCCTCCATGTCAGTCCACACGCTGCAGCAAGATGAGAGTTCAGAGAAATTCAATGTGTTTGCCAGAACCACTGTTGGTGATCCACATCTGTCCCTCCAAACACGCACACAGCGCTCATCCGTCCACTTCCCACTCCTGTGTCAGCGAGGAATGGTCCAAACGTCAATCAAGCGGAGCACTGTCCTAAGTTTCAGGAGAATATCTGACAGATTTTGGAACTTGGTGAACAAAAAAGAAAGTTCTTAGGTGCACAGCTGATTTTTAAAAAACTTTTACATTCACCTTATAGTGTGGAAAACTTCTTAGCACAACAGTGTGTTCAGTTGAAAGCAACCTTTGTTCTGTTTACTCTGGTGTGGTGTGTGTGTCACTTGTAGTAGATGGTAGTGATTCAGAGTAAAGTGTATCTGTTCACACAATGGAATGGACACCAGTTGGAGCGCTTGAACCAGGAATGTACACTTTTGTTTACTGATTTCAACAGTGAGTTTGAAAATGCTTTTGGCTACGCTCTATAAATGACCTCATACACTAACGGTATCACCACCACTGCCAATAGTAAAGAGTATAACTACTATATTTAAATGAAGCAACTTTAAAATGCACAGACACTTGTGCTTCATCAATGGTAATTTATCTGCTGTTTCTTTGCAGTGGAGCATCTTTATCACAACAGACATGCAGCTGCTACACACTTTTCTGTCTGCTTACAGGTTGGAGAACTGCAGCTTATCACAGATTGGCCGTAAAGTTCTGGAATCAGCTCTGAACACAAACCCTTCCAATCGGACTGAACTGGACCTGAGTAGAAAACAACCTGCAGGGACCAGAAATGGATCAGCTGTGTGTTTTTCTGAAGAGTCATCACTGCAAACTGAAGACTCTGAGGTCAGTAAATAATCTGAACTCTCTGAAGGAGGAGAATTTGTTCATGTATTTACCTTTATTTTACCAGAATATTAGCATTGAGATTAAAAATGGAATCCTGGAAAAGACAAAGAGAGTTTCCAACTCACAGACACATTAAAACACGAGGACAAAAAACCAATAAAACATCAGAAAAATAGAACCTTTGGACAATCTAAAGACATTTAAACACAGAGACAATCAAATCAATAAAACATATCATTTGTAAAAAATTAAAATACTGAAACATGACAACTGTGAATCATAAATAAAAATGAAATCGCTGATCAGAAGAAACAGTTCCAGGATTTAGTGGAATCCTCTGTTTTTTTGAGCTTTGTCTTGAAAACATTCAGTCGATCTCTGAGTGTTTTGTAAGATTCATCAGGGGGGAAAGATTATGGATGGATTTGAAGCTCAGGAGAAGTATTTTATTCGTAATGCAGTGTGTGACGGGCAGACAGTGAAGCTGCTGCAGAACAGCTGTGATGTGTCAGACGCAGCGTGTTTGTATGATGATACCAGAAACTGAGCTTTAAACCAGTTGAACTTCAGGAAGTGTTTGTTTTTTCTAAAGAAATTCAAAGCATGAGGTTTGGAGGGTCGAGCAGGTCGAACCAGGAAGCTGGATTAGAACTTGGAATTGGTGAGAACGGCAGCACCAGAGAACCTCTAAATCAGGATGATCTCACTTTTTATGTATGTGAGCTACTGAAAACACATCAAATAATGTAAAGCTTTTACTTTGAAATGTTCAAACAACCAACATGCAGTTACAACAGAAACACAGGATTCCTGTTTAGAAACCATGAAAAATCCACAGATGAACAATCCTTTCATGATAACCTGAGCGAGCCCTTCTCTCAGCATTGTGTGGGTCTCTGTCGTTAGAAAGTGACACATTTATTCACAGGTCAGCTGCTTTGATGGTGACTGTGATTAGTCCCCTTCACTTGTAAGTTTGGTTCTTGAAAGATCGCGGGTTTGAATCCTGCTCTCGGCTTTCACAGTTCGTTGAATCTTTTTTCCTTTTTTTCCGTTAAATTACCAAACACACATTACAATAAATAGTAATTAAAAACATCAGGATAATTCTTTGGATTTGAAACATCATTAGAATGTATTTTTATAACCATGAGTTTGTTAGTAATACATAGTTAACACAAATAAATGTCATCTATGAAACCTTTAGTTTAACATTTCTTGTTTTAAAAAGATGATCATAGAAATCTAGTTTAAAAATGATTTATTCTTTATGCTTAATAAAACACAAATATATATTTAAAAAGTAAAACAACAAAACTGAGATTTGAACCTGATTAGTTCCAGAATGGTTGTATTCTGAACACACAACAAACCGCTGTCGACACAATCATGAGTTGTTAATGAGGAGTGTTTGTTATTTGATGACTGAATGTTCTTTTTTTTGTGGGTAGATGGTTCATATATTTGTTTCTTTTTGATGCTGTGATCTACATGGATCACTGATGTTTTTGTGGAGCTCTTCAAAAAAGCAAAATGATCTGTAAACATGATCCGTGTCTTCCATGGATTGTAAATGAGATAAACAAAGACGCCGCTTCATGTAGTGATCAGGCTAAAACTTTAGCTGTTAGCTCCTCCCACATGTGGCTGAGGCGGCGTGCTTAGTATGACATCACATCTCTGCCATTAATTGAAGGGCGCGTATTTGATAACTGAGTGAGCGTATCTTACAACTGCACCATGCAGTCCTAACTGAGCACAGAGCTCTCACCGCACGCTCAGTTTTTTGTTTCACTCAGGGGGCGGTAACCTTTCTGGTTGATCTGATTGGCCGAAATTTCTGGTTAAATCCGCGAGGTAACAGGGTGGGGCTTTCATTTTTTTATCTGGTTTAAAAGAGAAAAACGGCGGATGAAACGCCGGTGTAGCCGCTGGAACACCACTGAGGAAGGAGACCAATATGAAAAAACAACGGGTTAACCATGATCTTACCAAATGTCAAAAATATGTCTGACACACCATCTCCCGACCCCTGAGGTGCTCAAAGAGGAGAAATGGCCAGAAGCGGCAGTTAATAATAATCATTTTAGTATTATCTCAGAGTATTTTTTATTAGTCACATGTAGTCTCACACTCCATTTAAAATGTTCTCCACACTCTAAACAAAAAAAAGTCATGTTTTTGCAACCTTCCTCTTTCAACGTCTCTGCAGTTCCGGACCTGCAGAGTGAGTTCCATCACTTCCATCCATCAGAACAGAGCAATATCACTGGTGCTCCTTTAGCTGCAGAAAACAGCTGTCCTCCAGAAACAACAGAAAAATTAAATGATAATTCCACAACTCTCCGTCAGGCTGCTTGATCATAGTTGCCTTTTCTCTCCCACGTTGGGGTCACACACTTTATGCTTCTGTAGCTGAACCACAGTCTCTCCTCCAATCATCCTGCCTCCAGCTGGAAAAACTGGAGTTCCTGATGTCATCCGTACTGTTGCATCCATCTGTTGTCAGTAGAGCAGCGTTTTCAGTGTTTCAAGTCATCCCTAAACCAATCACGTCCAGTCCTCGCTGTCGTCTTTTCTCCAGATCAGTCAGAAACCAAACAGTCTGATCATTGTCATGTCGTCTTTAGTAATAGCCTTCAGTCTAAGAACTTCTCTAACCCTAACTCCAGATGTTGTTTATCAGGCTCCCAAGGAAAGGAAGGAGCAAATCTATTCCTAATATCTGTTCTATTTGACAGGGATTTGGGGGTTCAGATAAAGACTGAAGGAGGAATAAAAAGTCACGTTCTGTGTGATCCTTGATCCTGCAGACAGATTAAGAAAATAAATCATGTCTCAGATATTGATCAGGGGGCCGGATCTGGTAGACGCCTCACATGTCCTCAACTAGCAGCTTCATGAAATAGTAGCTGCAAAACAGAACCAGTGTCAACATGTACAGTGAAGAGGCAACTTTTGGATGCTGGCCTTCAGGGCAGAACGGCAAAGAAAAATCCACATCACTATGATGAGAAAAATGCTGCAAGAACATGTTAAAAGACCAAAAAGAGCATTTTCATTGGAGTGGCTCTTTCATTGCTGCAAATGGAGGATCCATTTTGAATGACTTCTTGAAACATTTCAAAAATGAAGTCTTTCATTTGCTCCCAGAAGAACTTGTAAAAATGACTAGTCAGTCCGTCACAACCTGGAGCTTTATCTTTGGACAGACAGCCCAAAGTTTTTCTACTTCTTGCAAAGTTCTTTTTGAATCACAAGAGTTTTTTAAATTATCATCAATCTTAGGAATCCAATCTTTAATTGACTGGAAAAATTGAACTGTAAAAATTCCCTTTTGTCAATCTAGCATTTTAGGCTTTTCTTGTTTTAATAGTTCAGTCAAAGCACTGCAAACGTTTTCATTAGTGAGAAGTGAGGAATTCCATTTCCAGTCGCCTCTTCCAAAGGGTTTTTTGATTTGAGGGCTGATATTCAGTTCAGACAGTGATCAGTCAAGGGAGCTGCAGAGATATGAACTTGTATTTGGTTTTCTAAAAAGGTTATTTGAGACGAGCCAGAAGTCAATCTGAGATTTGAAAGAGCCATTAGTTGAAACCAGGAGAATGCTTGTTTGAGTGTTTTCTTTTCCTCCAGGGGTCAGATCCATGAATATCAAGACAAAACTCTTGTAAGGTTGCATTGATATGATGAGAATTGAATTTTGAGGGGAATCTATCATTCATCTAGGACCATGTTAGAATCACCACCAATGATTCCGTTATTTGTACAGTATTTATGATGAAGAAGTTTGATATGGTTTCCAATTTCCACTAATAGTAACTTGTTTTGAGGAGGAACATTCTAGTCAGAGACATTGCATAAGATCAGGAAACCATCATCTGTTTTAAGAACACTAAGAAGTCAGTGACCGTTATGGTCAGATTATGGGTGACTACTTTGAATGGACAGTTTTTTGGAGAGCAAAGCAACACCAGAAGATGTGCTTGTACCATGACTGAAGAGGACTTTTTCTCCCCATTGATTAGACTCAAACTGTTGGTCTGCTTTAACAGAAGGAGTTTCTTGCAGTAGAATGCAGCTGCTTTCACATTTGGACAAAAAAGGAAAAGAGATTTTTTTTTTACACTGTCTCTAAAAACCCTAGAGTTTAAGGAACCAAAGTTAACATTAGACATCAAACAGAAAAATACAAGAAAACAACAGTAAACAACACAAAGTGATGACTTACTTAGCTACTTACTGAAGGTGATATCAATTTCATGTTGAACTTTGGATCCTAAATAGCAGTTTCATTGAACAATAGAGCTAAAACTTTTAGAAAATGTTAGCTAAACAGCCTTCTAACTTTCAAGATAACAGCAAGACCTCTGTGAACTTAAGGCATGTAATGAAGCAGAGGAGGTTTCTGGTTGAAACAACAGAGTATTTAGCTCCATCAACTCCAATGTGTGGATGAAACAACTGTCAATCTGGAGACAAACGGACTCCATTAGCGTACCCGACGTGGCCCCGATAGTAGACGTTCTGTCCTGCAGCTCTCGCCTTCTCCATTTTGGGCCAGACAGCAGCTCTTGCTTCTCGGTCAGATTTGCAGAAATCTTGCTTGAAGAAGATGCCAAGCTCTTTACAAGCCTTTGCATCTTTAGAAATCTTCCAGATGTTGTGGCCGTGCCTCATGGTGAACTGGATTAGGATTTGGTGGTACCTGCCGCTTTCTCTTCTCCCCAGAAGGTGACTGTATCCACAGCCATGTCCAGGACCGAGGTGTGCTGTGGAGTGATCTTTCCCAGGATATCCAGGACTTCTCTGTGTGTTTCCTCTCTTTTTTCTTTCAAGTCTTGTAGTTTCAAGTTCCAGCGCCATTTCTAGCGTTCTATCTCCACCACTCTCTCTCTGAAATCTGCATTTTCTCTTTTCAGCACAGAGACATCTCTTTCTAAATCACACACTTTGGATTTCCAGTCCTTTATATCGGCAGCATTTCCTTTGGTGATCTTTGTTAGATTCACCAGAATCCCAGAGTTTTCCCAAAGTCTCCCGTCAAAATCGTCAAATCTCACAGTCAGTTTTCAAAAGCTGCGGTCAGAGCTGACAGCTCGCCATCACTTTTGTGGTTAATCTAACAGAGTGCAGCAGCTCCAAAAAGGTCGTCTACACAGACCGCCATCTTGCCGCCGCCCTGCAACAGCATTCCAAATCTTTTTGGGATATTCAGTGGGAATGTTTTTCCACTAGCTCTGTTTTATGATTGAAATACTTTCTGAAACTTTAGTTTGTTTGTGTCTGATGTGTAGCTTCCAACTTCACTTGTTATCAATTACAATCCCTAAGAATTAGATTTCTGTGACTCTTTCAATGAAGACGTTATTTATTGGAACTCAGAGCTCTGCATTGGCCTTGTAATGACCAAAAAACATCACTTTGGTTTTTCAAGGTTCAAAGATAGTTTCTTGGTTTTCATTTATAATGTTTATCTATAAATGTAGCTAATTTATCATTGAACATCTTTCTAAATGTATTGAGAATTGTGGAAGGAGAGAAACGGGTCTATAGTTTGTAAACAGATGTTTGTCTTCGCTCTTATAAACAGGAATCACTTTTATAATTTTCATTTGGTTTGGGAATTTCCCGGTTTGTAGTGAAAAGTTCCATATGTATGTTAGAGGCTTAGAGATATTGTTAATGACCTTCTTCACTATCGTCATATCAGTATCATCACAATCTGCTGAGTTTTTACTCTTGAATTTGTTAAAAATCGATATCAGATAATTTTCGTTCACTTCAGAGAGAAAGATTGAGTTTGGGATCCTTGTGATGGTGGAATATTTTCTTTGCTGGTTTTGCTCTTTGGAATTTCTGCTGCCAACTCTGGACCCACGTTTCCAAAATAGTTGTTAAGGCTGTTTGCTGCTTCATTAATAGTACAGCTTTGACCCTTCTCATCTGTAAAGTCATCTGGATATGTTCGCTTTTTTAATGATACTGTTTCATATTCCCAAACTCTCTTCACGTTGTTTTTATTTTCATTCAATAGAGAGAGCTAAATATTTCTAAAAAAACATTCCTAAGCGGTGTCCACATCTTTCTCTCTGTACACAGAGTTCCAGTTCTGTCTGGATAAGTCATTATTAAAGGAGGTCATTGTTTGTTCATTTCTTAACCTTTTGTAAACTGGTTCTTTGATTATTTTCTTTGTTGTCACGTTGATATCAAATAGTGTGAAAACTGGTAAATGATCAGTTATGTCACATATCATGAGTCCACTCATATGAGTGTTTTCTATATTATTAGTAAATCTATTATCAATCAGAGCAGCTCTGTGAGCAGTAATTCTGCTGGTCTTGTTACGGTTGCATAGAAACTCATACTGTACATTCTGATGATAAAGTCATCTGCTGCTTTATGTTTGCTGGGGTTTATCAGATCTATATTCACATCTCCACAAATAAAGAAAGTTTTATGTTGAGAGTGAAACATTTTTTCCATCCAGTCACTGAACACTTCTAGGCTTGACCCTGGTGACCTGTATATACAGCTTATAATGACATTCTTCCCTGATTCATTACAGATTTAGATTGTAAACTTCATATTTTTCTGCACATAGATTGCAACTCCTCCTCCTTTTTTATTTACTCTGTTCACATAATGAAGTTCATAGTTTTCCAATTCAAAATCAGTGTCTTTGTTGTTGCTGAACCAAGTTTCTGATACAGTTCTGATGTTAAAGGAACATCCAGGTTCTGTAGATAGTCCTTGATGTCTCCAAAGTTAGTGTCCATGCTTCTGCTGTTAAAGTGGATGATTGACAGTCTTCCTTCAGGGTTAACAGAGTTTTTAAAGTCATCTATGCTGTAATATTTGCAGTCCAGATTAACAGAGGAAAAGAACTGATCAGGGTGGATGTCATCCTGCAGGTTCTGATCATTATCACTGAATATGTTAAGGTCAGGTTGCTCACAGTTCAGATCTTTCTGAAAGTTGTGGTGACAGTTGACTGTTGAAGAAAATGTCTTGTTTTTAGAAGCCATGTTTGTAGAGTTTGACTCCTCACCTGGAGAGTCCAGCATCTTCACTTCTCTCTTGTTAGACTGTAGTGGGCAGAAACTTGTCCAGCTCCTCCAGGCTCCTGATAACGATGACCTTGTCTTGCTCAGGAGAAGCGTTTAGTTTAACGTAGATTCTGGAATCTCTTATCCAGGTGCTTTGAATCTTTCTTGTTGTTTCAGAAAGCGTGCTCTTCAGGTGATGTCAGAATTATGTTTAATGTGCATATGACCGGGGTTTGAACTTCAATCCGGGGATTATCCCATCATTAATCCTGGAATTCTGCTCCTGGTCATCCATTCGTTTTTCCATGTTATCCATTCGGTTGACATTCTGTTCATGTTGAGCTCGGAGCTGTCTCCCCTCCTCCAGTCGTTCAGGATCTGCTCTTGCTGGATCTTCATGGATCTTATTTCTTCCAGCAGAAAATCAAGCAACTTCTTGATATCCTCCGAGTCGTCCGTCACTGGGGGTTTTCCGGGGATCAGGAATTGTTTCTACAATATTTACTTGTTTCTTAGTCAATAGATTTTCAAAGTGCAGCTGCTCTTTGCCTCCGTGGCGTCTTCCCAGAAGTCAAAAAACTCGATGTATGATTTGAATTTACACCTCGTGTATCCGATGATTTCTAACCCCGATTGTAACAGTAAAATCTGACACACAAGAGGCTCTCAGCTCAGATCTGTTTGCTCAGCTGTTGGACAGGACAAGTTAAAAACATGAATTGGAAAATTAAACGGAGTCCGGTATTGTGTTCTGGATTGTGGCATTTCTCTTTGGAAACAATCAAACATGAAAGACAATTTAACAGATAACTGTGGTACATGAAACCGTGACACAACAGCAGCAATCTCCCGGTTCCTGACGGCATCCTTAGCAACCGCCTTAGCAACCGCCTTAGCAACCACCTTAGCAACCGCCTTAGCAACCGCCTTAGCAACGTAACAAACACTACGGTTTGGCTGAGAGACCAGAAAAAATGTATGTAGAACCAAAAAAACTAGAACTCCAATACAGAAACAAAATGCATCCAGTTGACAAGAATTGTCTGTTTCGCTCTAGAAAAGTAATCAAAACAGAGCTTAGGTTTCTCCAAATCCTAAAATCAAGTCAACGACACCACGGACCGGGGGTTGGAGACCGCTGTCTTAAAGGACACAGCAGCCGTAAAGATGTGCTCCAAAAACATCTCTTTAAGAGCTGCAGCACAGCAGTTGCAGTTGTATTCATGAACTCAGAAGCTCATTCATTAGCAGAAAGCGCTTTCACTTCTCAAACCTCCAACGCCAAACAATTCTATTGGTTAGTTGAGTCTTTACTATTGTTTTAATTGGTCGACCAGAAGAAGTGGAGGCGGGGGTTTAGAGAATGTAGGCAGGTAGTGAGCCCCGCCTTGATGAGTGTCTGACAGTTTTCATTTCAAATGGAATTTTCACCAACATAAAGCACGATGTGCAAAAGAAAATTCAATCCAGCAGGTTTTGTCATTTCATTTGAATTCTGACACTAAAACAACATGACATTTTACAATGCAATACATTTGAAGCTGCTTTCAAATGAAGTTCAAACAAACTGTCGATTGAAATGTCATTTGAAATATTGGAGAGTAAATTGTAAAATGCATTTTCAAAAGAAAAGGTCAAATTGAAGATTGAATTGTTAATTACAAAATGCATGTTCTTGTGAATTATGACGTGAAAAACCCATGACAATTTAAAATGCAACTGCTTTTATTTCAACATTTGATTAAAAAACTTTAATATTGAATTGTAATTTTTAATATAGAATTCTACTTTGTAAAGTGTATTTTCATAATAAAAGCCTGAATTGCATCTTGAAATATCAATTGAGAATTGAATATTACTTTGAGTTCTGACAAAAAAACTTCCATCCTGTTGTTCCTGTGGTTTCTGAGGACGTCTGTGCATGAACTTCTCTGCAGCAGCGTCTCCACAAAAACCAGCTCACTTCCATTGTTCTTGTTCAGGGAGTGAAACACCAGCTGATGGAATTTAAGGCTCAGACTCCTCTTCAATCTATCCATCCTGAAACATAGAAACACAATTCATCAATACAATGTCATTGTTCTGCCAAAGACAATCTATTCTATTCTATTCATCTATTTGATGAAGAGGATGAATCAATAATCCTTCACATGGACCAAAACATGGATCAGCATTGATTTGACCACTTGGACATTCCAGTTTCAACAGAAAGTATTGTCATGACAAAGAGGTTGAAAAGCAAAGGAACAAAACGTTGATGAAACCAGTGTCTTCTGGAACATTCTTAAAGTCCATTGTAATGCAGTGCTGGTACGTCTCAGCAATTGTCTTGGACTCAGCACTCAAACAAAGCCATCGTTCAACACACTTTCTGAACATTTCACATCTCTTGGCCGTAAAATCCACTATTTTTCTCTTTTCTAGATACAATGTGCATGTTGCTCCTTTTCTATCACTTTTTGATCCTTTTTTAGGAGTTTTTTCTCCTCCAGACAGATTGTCATGTTCGCTGCCATGTTGGAAATTCCCGCTCTCCTATTGGACCAGCAGGTTCCATGTGACCCAAACCACAGTGCTCATGTCAATAATATCAATCCGTGAGGAAAGTCAATAACAGCGACTTCAAACACGGATTAAAAAAGGGGGCGGGGTTTCTCTGAGCCAACAGTCCCCCCTGCAACCAGAATTGGATTTCTAATGAGCTGCTGCTGCTGGGCATCAAATATGTCTGAAAAAACCACAAAGTCTTTGGATTTTGGATCCAAACTGCACAGTCATCATTAAAAGACTACTGGGAATGAATTTACCAAAGAACAAACTCTGGTTGGAGTGAGACTTGAATGCTTTTCCATTTACAGGTCGTCACATTTCTTCAGCCCCAAATTTCAACTGAAAATGTCATCTGTCAGTCTCTCATCAGGGCGGGTCCAACCGGACTGAATTTACCAACTTCCTGGATCTTTATGGCGGGATTTTTGTGCCGCCATATTGCAAACAAAATCCACACTTTTCACATCCAACTTTTCTAAACTGCAAACAAAATGTAAAGTTTTAAGAATAAAACTTCATCATTTGTAAATTAAAAGATTTAATATTTGTTTTCAAAAACTGTTTTTTTGCTTTTAAAATATATGTTTGTGTTTTTAACACAAATGTTTTCAGATGCGTTGTGTCTCATAAGTTATAAGGAGGTTATGAACCTGCAGCTGCATCTCTGATCCTGAACACTTTTCTGTCTGATTTCAGGTTGATGAACTGCAGTTTGTCAGAGATCAGCTGTGAAGCTCTGAGTTCAGCTCTGAAGAAAAACCCGTCTAATCTGACTGAACTGGACCTGAGCTTGAACCAGAACCTGCAGGATTCAGGAGTTGTTCATCTGTGTGGTTTTCTGGAGAGTCCAGACTGCAGACTGCAGACTCTGAGGTCAGTAAATAAAGCTTTAGTCACAACTGTCCTTACAGGCTGTTTGCAAGAGAAAAACGGGAAAACCTGAATGAGGCACACAGGTGACCTGCAGAAAGCAGCAAAGTTGTAGGCTACCTGTTGAACCTGTAGAGTGACCATGTTTTTTTTTATTCAAACATGTTAGTTTTACATACAATTATATTACAATCTCATCTGTAGTAACACATTCAACTGTGAGCACAATATACACTCTACATTACAACCATGTTTGAAAGGAATCAGGCAGAAGCATTACTTATTAAAACCTGCCCCTTCATTCTTTAAAGATAAATTATTACAATGGTGGCAACTTGTAATAATATCAATCACAGCTAAAGTTCATCACAACATTCCCTATCAACAGAGTAATGATCACAGTATTAGTTTGTGTCCACACGTTTATATTTGCATATGTAGTTTCACATTTTCACTCTGCAGTCTTTTGTCTATTTTTGCACATAAACAATGTATGCTGTCATAATACACACGCCACAAGTTCTTGTATTTTTCCCATATCATACATTCATAGCTTTTTTTGGAATCAAATCAAATCAAATCAAAATTTATTTGTATGGCACTTTTCCCATGAAGCATAACACAAAGTGCTTTACATTAAAATAAAACAGATTGAAAAACAAGCACAACCATAAAAATGTAGACCCCCCTCCCCCCATCGCCACCATCAACACACACCCAATCCACCCAACCCCTTTCACAACTCCCACCCCCTTAACTGATGGAACCCATTGGGGAACAGGCTGACCAATTATAGTTGGGTCATCTTCCTCCGAGGACAACCATATAGCCAGTCTAATGCAGCATCACAGGCGAGGACCCAGCCCCACCACAACAAGATGGCGAGGCAGGCCCCCACCTAGAGCTGCAGCAGCTGAACCGTAGCTGACCCAGAGGGAGAGGACTCAGCCGAGGAGGCACTGGATTTAAAAATGATAAAATATAAATCTACAATTAAAATGGAGCATTTGATAAAAGCAACAAAACATGATAATAAAAAATATTCAAATAATCTATAAATAATCCAGTGTAAAATCCTAAAACATGATAAAAATAATAAAAACAAGATAAATTAACATGATAAAAACTAACTAAAAGCTAATTTAAAAAGATAGGTCTTGAGCCTTTTCTTAAAACCTCTATGTTCTCTGCGGTCCTCAGGTCCTCCGGCAGACTGTTCCATAGATGGAGGCTATAGTATTGAAAAGATGCCTCTCCATAATTTTTTCAGTTGGAATGTTGGAATGATCAATAGACCACTGCCCGATGATCTCAGGGTCCGCGAGGGTTCATATTTAACTAAAAGATCAGATAAATAAGAAGGCGCAAGACCGTTCAGACATCTAAAAACCAATAAAAGTATCTTAAAATCAATCCTGAAGCAGATGGGGAGCCAATGCAGGGATTTTAAAATCGGGGTGATGTGAGCTCGCCTTCTGGTCTTGGTGAGAACTCTTGCAGCAGAATTTTGGAGAAGCTGAAGGTTCTTAATGGTATTTTTTGGAAGACCTGCTAGAAGGGCGTTACAATAATCAACTCTACTGATTATAAAAGCATGAATCAGCGTCTCCATATTAGCAAGAGAGAGAATTGGGCGGACCCTAGTCAAATTTCTAAGATGATAAAAAACAGTTTTAATCACCTGCTTGATATGTGGGATAAATGTTAGCTTGGAGTCAAAAATAACGCCCAGGTTTCTGACTGTTTCAGAAAAATTTAATGAAATTTTTTTACGTTTCAGAAACTGTTTTTCTCTCTTGGCTTCAGGACCAATAACCAAAATTTCAGTTTTCCCCTGGTTGAGCTGCAGAAAACTATTTGCCATCCATGATTTTGCATCTGAAATACAATTAAAAAGTGCTTCTATTGGTCTTGTGTCATCAGGAGACATAGCTATGTACAGCTGGGTTTCATCAGCATAGCTATGAAAGCTGATGTTGTGCTTCCTGATGACATTCCCCAGAGGAAGCATGTAGATGTTAAAAAGCAAGGGGCCAAGGATGGAACCTTGAGGCACACCACATTCAATTTTGTGGACCCCAGAAAAGTAAGTGTCCATGCTTACCATAAAGTTTCTCTCCGTGAGATAGGAAGTGAACCACTGGATAACAGTTCCTGAAAGGCCAAGACTTCTAAGTCTGTTTAACAGGATCAGGTGATCAACAGTGTCAAAAGCAGCACTTAGATCCAGTAGTACTAATACTGTGATCTGACCTGAATCCGAGGCACATCTAACATCATTAACGATCTTTAACAGGGCTGTCTCAGTGCTATGGTTCGTTCTAAAAACCAGACTGGTTCACCTCAAAGATGTTATTGTGTAAGAGGAACTCGTTTAGCTGAATAAAAACAATTATTTCCAGAATCTTGCTTAAAAATGGCAAGTTGGACACTGGTCTGTAGTTATTAGCAAACCGTAGGATCTATATTGCTTTTCTTTAGTAACGGTTTCACCACTGCAGTTTTAAAAGGAGTGGGAAAAATACCCGTTTGTAGAGAGGAGTTTATGATGTTTAAAATCTCGCTCTCAAAAGATCCATAAAATGATTTAAAAAGTGATGTGGGGATGGGATCTAAAAAACAGGTTGTTGGTTTAACTTGGGAGAAAACTCGACCAAGTGTTGCAGTTTCAACCAGGTAAAAACTGTCCAGTGCTTCCTCTGGTAAGGTCAAGACAATTACTCCTTTGTTCCACCAAGATGCTAGATCGTACAGAAGCAATTTTGCTCCTGAAGTGGTCAGCAAAGTCCTCACACAATGTAGCAGAAGCTGGCATTGTGGTCTTATTCATGTCTGAGTTCAATAAGGATTCTATTGTGCTGAAGAGGACTCTGGGATTATTTTTATTTTCAGAGATGATCTTTGCAAAGTATGAGTTCCTGGTCTGTTTTACAGTCTGGTTGTATTGTTTTAGTTGATAGTTTATTTCAAGCTTATGTTTTCTCCAACATCTTTCCGCTGCCCTAGATCATCTCTTTAGTTGTTTGATGTCTTCGGTTCTCCAAGGGGGTGTGGGTTTGATTCTCATCTTTTTAGATTTTAGTGGAGCAACTGAGTCGAGACTGGATCTAAGTTTACTGTTAAAACTTTCTACAAATAAGTTGCAGGGGGCTGGTAAGACAATTGGAGGGTTTGAGCGAACAGTTGAAATAAATTTTCCGACCACTTAAGGAGTCAAGTAGCGTTTCTTCACAGTTCTCACAGAGGTCTGTTGTTTTATAAAACCAGTGATGTTAAAAAGCACACAGTAATGATCAGAGACAGCCAGATCCACAACAGTGGACACACTTGTAGGTAAACCATGACTTATTACCAGGTCAAGAGTGTGCCCCCTGTTGTGAGTCGGCTGCATGACATATTGTTTAAAATCCAGAGAAGCAAGCAGGTCCAGAAACTGAGTAGCAGAATAGTCCGACTCCTTATCTACATGCAGGTTAAAATCACCAGTTATTAAAATCATGTTGAAGGAAGTGTGGACAGATGCTAAGAACTCAGAAAACTCCTCAATAAAACCAGTGTTTGGTTTCGGTGGTCTGTATACTGTGATGCATAAAACTGGAGGGCTGTTAAAGACAAAGGCATGGTGTTCAAAGCTGGGGTACTGATCTAAAGTAATTTGCTTTAATGCAAAGGAGTTGGATACAATAGATGCAGGACCACCACCCTTTTTTCCCTCCCTGGTTGAAAAAACAAAAGCGGGGAGCTACAGCCAGCAACGCTCGTCAGGACCGGATGAGGCTTTTGCGGCGATCCTCGAAGGTCGAGCCGGATCGCTGCCCGCCGCGGTCCCTGCGGGTTCCATCGGAGTCTCTGTGGCATCTCGCCGAAGAGCAGGAAACTCGACGATGGAACCCAGGTCTGGTGGAGTCCGTGCCGCTGAGGCCGGAGAATCTGCAGTCAGACTTCTGAAGCGGTTTGAGAGACTCAGCGTAGGCTTTTGAGTCTCATCAGAAGTCCTTCTGGGCATTCGGACAACCACTTCTTCATCCAGGGATCTTTGTTTGGGAGTCGAGAATGAAGAAGGCCGAGGGCAGGTGGAAGGATCCCATGGAGCTGTGTCCTGGAGAGCGGCGCTAAGCGAAGTTAGCCGCTTAGACTGGAAGAAGGAGACATCCTTGAACTTGGAAAGTAGAGCGTCTTTCATTTCCAGTTCAGCTCTTAAACGACGGATGTCTTCCTTGAGGTCAGTAATGATTCCAGCAGTTTTACCGAAAAAATGTGAGTCCAGATCAGCCGCTGCAGTAGCTCTGTCCGCCATGTTGAACACATACATATATATATATGTATATACACACGTGGACAAAATTGTTGGTACCCCTTAGTTAAAGAAGGAAAAACCCACAATTCTCACTGAAATCACTTGAAACTTACAAAAGTAACAATAAATAAAAATTCATTAAAAATTAAATAATCAACCCGCGTCCCAACCCGCGTCCCAACAAAAACAACAGCGCCACACACTGGCCCCTCCTGGCACCACCCAACTTAAAAAGGGAAGCTCACTTGACCTGGTTACACATATATTTGCATATATATGGACAAAATGGGGATTTGGAATTATTTCGTCATACTTCGTTACAGTCTGTGATGTAAGGACGTATCAATGAGCAATACAAGCATACGTTTTGTAGTGGAGATAGTGATTATATTTATTTATCATTAAGATGTTTTTTGAGACTTTTTTATGGGGGTCTTATGTGAGATTTCCAAGATAGTTTGGAATCAATTATTAATCCTAAAAATGTGTTTTTGTGAACTCTTTCTATTGATACTCCATTTATATCTATTTGTTGATTTTCTTTATGATTGCCAAATATTCTAACTTTTGTTTTGTTTAGGTTTAATGATAGTTTGTTGCTATTAAGCCATTTCTTAATTATCTGCAGTTCCTCATTAATATTGCTAATTAGAATATCATAACTATCATTGCTATAAAACACATTTGTGTCATCAGCATACAGCACAAGTTTCAATCATTTTGATACTTTAAATACATCATTAATGTAAATGTTAAACAATGTAGGTCCTTAAACAGAACCTTGAGGGACACCACAAGTAATAGTAAAATTAGTGGACATGGATTGATCCACGTTTACATACTGAATTCTTCCAGTTAAATAACTTTGTATCCATTTCCCTGCCATTCCTCTAATCCCATGTCGTTCTAGTTTATCTAGCAGAATTTTATTGTATCAAATGCTTTCTTAAGATCTATGAATCTCCGAGCTGCAGATTTTTTTCCATCCAGTGGTTTTGTGGTTTCTTCAATGGCATCAATTACAGCCATTGAAGTAATTCTTTTGGCTCTGAAGCCATATTGTGATTATTGAATGTTTATCATAAATGTTCCTAAACGTGAAATGAACCAATAATGAAACTGGTCTATAATTACAATACGTGTTTTTATCACCATTTTTACAGATTGGTATTACTTTTACTATTTCATTTTATTGGGGACACAGCCTGTTTCAATTGATAGAATACAGATATAAGCTAAAGGTTTTGAAATTCAGTTGACAACCTCTTTCACCAAAGACACGTCTTTGGGAATCGGTTGATCGTTTATTTTTACTCTTATTGACAATATTTATGATTTCATGTTTTCATTTCATGTTTCCTCAGTTTTTATTCTCTGATATCTGACTGTTTTTTATTTGTTGGTTGTGTTAAATTCACTGTCAAATACTGTGAATAAGGAAAGTGATGAACAAGCCACTGGTTCGTCATGATATTAGTAAAAGATGATCAATGATTTTGTCTCTATGTTAAAGCACCGAAAGCTGCAGAGGGAACAAACACATAGACAACACCTAAGGATAAGTAAGGGGGACAAAGGAGAGACGCTGGTGTGTAGTACAGATGTTTCTTGTTTTTCAACCCTCCTCAAATCAGACACAAAAGCCTGTTAGTGCTGTTCTTGTGATAAGTGCAAGTTCTTTGTGTGCAGCCTGACTGAATAATGAAACGAGACAATCAGAGTGTAGTTTGTGTGGCCATCATACGGGCGTCCTACGGGCACTTTCGGATCACGTGCATGCTCCATGTGTGCAGCATTTGTGCATTGTTAGTGGGGAGCCAGTACTAGGACCTTACTAACGACTAGAGTGTGGCGTAAGAACATCCTCCTGTATGTAACAAGTGCAACTTCAGATAGTCTTACAAAATAGGAGAGTAATAATGATCTTATAGATGATAATGTATCTTAAGGAGGCTGGACGAGCCTCAAGGGAACTGCAAGACACACCAGCGCCCCCCTTAAGATGCAGTTGCTCCAGTCTACCTTTACATGCCTGGACAACCCATAAACCTTCATCCCCCGTATGAGTCAACCCGCTGGACAGGTGCATGTGAATAACTCCCTGAAACATTATAAATATCACGACAATTAAAAAAAAGTAAAACAAATATTTAAAAATAAAATTACATTTTAGAAATCAAAACCAAATTCCAGAAACCAATATATATATATATATAAAATATTTCCATTATCACAACAACGATTTAAAACAAATAGTAAGAAAACAAGATTACATTTGGGAACTCACAACCACAATTTAGAAATCAAAACTTAAAAAAAAGTGAAATAAAATAAAATTTCGGGGGAACAAAATGACATTTGGGAAAATGAAAACCAAAAGCAAACTGGAAATGGTAGGTTCTTCAGGAGGTCGCTGATTAGTTGATGGTGTTTGGTTTGGTTTTGTCTGTCAGTCATTTTGGCTAAGAGGGAAAAGCAGAAGGTTTTTCTGTAAACAGCGGTAAAGAATTGAGAATTCACCGGACTTTTGCAGCGGCTGTGGACATAAACTTAAAGAGGAATCTTCTGTGGAAGACACCGTTCAACCTTTGAATAAGTAAACGATCTTAATCAAAGGTTTCTAGTAGCCTGTTCTGATGCTGCAACAACCCGAACAGTCATTCAATCGGCGATGTCCTGACTTACCTACCGTTTCCGGTTTGCTTTTGGTTTTCATTTTCGTAAATGTCATTTTGTTCAGAGACTTTTTTTTTTTTTTTTTAAGTTTCGGTTTCTAAATTGTAGTTGTGAGTTCCCAAATGTAATCTTGTTTTTTCACTATTTGTTTTACTTTTCGAAATTGTTGTTGTGATCTTTGAAATGTTTCATTTAATTTGTTTTTCAAAAATAAATATTTTGGTTTCTGGGATTTTGTTTTGATTTCTAAAATGTAATTTTATTTTTAAATATTTGTTTTACTTTTTTAATTGTTGTGGTGATTTTTGAAATGTTTCATTTAATTTTCTGTTCTGAAAAGTTTTTCTTTTTTTTATTTCTGGTTTCTGAAGTTTTGAAGTTTAGATTTCTAAAAGGTAATTTTGTTTTTTATATTATTTGTTTTGTTTTCTAATTGTTGTTGTTATATTTAAATTGTTTTGTGTCACGTGATTTGGGAATGTGATTGGCACTTCAGGGCCACCGTAATCCTCAGACCAGATGATTGACTTGTGTAGTTCCACACCGTCTCAGAGGAGTGTGATTGGTCCTTAGGAGCAGACAAAGATGGTCTGACTGTCGTAGATGTGGAACCTGTGTGTCTGTTAGCGTGTTTGTATAGACGTGGTCTAAAGTGTTGTCTCCTCTGCTTGAACATGTAACATGTTGGTACATGATGGGCAGAGCAGACTTGAAATTGGCCTGATTGAAGTCACCAGCAGTCACGTGTTCTCCATCTGGATGGATCTTCTGTGGTCTGTGTACTGTCTGATAGCAGCCAGAGAGCTGTGCTAACGTTAGCATTGGGTAATCTGCAAACAGCTGTGATTAGCACTGCCGTTAGCTTCCTGGGCTGGATTTAACTGAAAGGGATTGAAACTCTGTGGAACAATGTTTATGAAAACATCATCCTGTCTTTGGACCAGTCAGTGTTACAAAAATACACAATCCACCCCCTCTGCTCTGACCTGAGGCTTCTCTGTTCATGCTGCTGCGGTGAGCCACACGGCTAGTTAGCTGGATAGCTGCATCAGGGATCAGCGGGTGAAGCCAAGCTTTGGTTATAATCGTGGCACAGCAGTCTCAGACATAGCAGTTCTTCATCATCAGTACTTCCAGCTGCTCTATGTCTTATAATTGTTCTTCTATATCTTTATATCTTATATCTAAATCTTTGTTGTTTGGAGACCATGCATTGCTCATAAGGGGTTCTGTGCAGGTTAATCCTGCACAGAACTTGCTCGTGGGCCTGAGCGGCAGCCTCGCTTCCGTTTCCTGTCTCATCTATGATAATAAAGACAACAATCCAGGGGTCACCTGTTGACCTAACGATCTCCATGGGAATGCCATGAAACCTGAGAAACTCCTCTGTAACAAGAAACTGCAGCAAAAATCAATGTCCAGTAATGTTTGTGGCTGAAGTAGGGCGGGCCGTGGTGCAGTGGAAAGGGCAGTCGGCCTACGATCGAAGGATTTCAGGTTCGATTCCCGCCTAGCCCGCCTATGTGTCCTTGGGCAAGACACTGAACCCCACATTGCCTCTGATGGAAGGTTGGCGCCAGTGTTCGGCAGCGGAGCCTCCATCAGTGTATGAATGTGTGTGTGAATGGGTGAGTGGGTCTGTGACTGTAAAGTGCTTTGGGCCTTCAATGAAGGTAGAAAAGCGCTATATAAGTATACGCCATTTACCATTTGAAGTAGATGTTTACATGTGTTCTGGAGCGCCAAAGACTCAAGAGTAGCTAAAACAACGAGAAAAACATCAATCAGAGAACCTTAATCCAGCAGCTGTGAGTGTTGGGCCAGATACTCTTCCTCTTATTTGACAAACTATCAGAGGAGCTGAAAATGAACTCTAAACGTTATGATTGTATTGGCCAATATCCTCTGAAAACAGGAAGTCCCGTAAATGCAGATGTTCTGTCAAATAGAGAGATAATAGAATATCTCACTTTAATTCTGTGTTTCATCTGACTTCATGTTTAAGATTCTTTACTGTGTTGTACTATAATTAATACTTGGATTTGAGGGGACTGGACTTCAGTCAATTCTTTCAGATCTTCTTCAACGAGCTGCTGCATGTGTACGCACTGCCATCTTGAAAATAAGAAGAACTGTTGTGTTACGGAGGTGAGCACGTGTTAACTGTATGGCGTTGGTTCCTACAGCAGCTGTTAAATAAACTCTGTGTAGGCGAGTGACGCTACAGTCGGTGTCAGGAGTGAATTTGTCCCTTTACAGACACTCGCGTGACCGCCGCTGCTCCCTCTTCACTGTGGTGTTCTGCTAACCTTTCCTACTTCAGGAAACATGATTTCAGAGGATCATGGACAGCAATAAGAAGAAGAACACAAAGAGTAGATGAAGTTGATGGTTGTGAGCCTGACTGGAGATGCTGGACTGAGCTGCCACAAAGAGCTTGTTCTTCAAATGTGTTCCCAAAGGAACGGTGATGCTCCGTCCTGTTTACTGCTGCTGAAACCTGAGGACAGGAGGGACTAGAATGCTTTAGTGAGCTCATTGAAGAGCAGATTCAGACGATGCTCCACAGCCAGCCTCCTTCACTCAGAGTTGTGCGGCCAACATGTCACTCAGAGGACCAGCTGAGAGATCTGGCTGTTGGCATGGAGAGATAAGTTCACCAGATCTACGCTCACATGCCCACAGCCATCAACGGAGAATGAGTCCCGGACCACTTTCTACAGGTGCTGAGACCACATGACCTCTGTGTTCAAACCCAGCTAGCACCCTAAGAAAGAATCCAGCCGTACTTCCTACTGTTGTCAAGCTGCTGACTGTTACTGGAGAACAGACTGATGCACCGGGAGGCTGTGGTGAACCTGGAGGAGCAGAATCAGTGAAGAAATCAGACCCTGTGTGTTTGCTGACCTGGAAGAATGAATACTTTAATAAAGATTTTTTAACTTTCAGACACAAAGTACTGACCTGTTTGCTGACCTGGAGGTGTTTCCATCAGTTCTGCTGCTGAACGTTTCTCTGAACCCAAACTGAGCTGGAACTCCATATGCATCTCTGCTCCTGAACACTTTTCTGTCTGATTTCAGGTTGATGAACTGCAGTTTATCAAAGAAAAGCTGTACATATCTGGGATCAGCTCTGAAGAAAAACCCGTCTAATCTGACAGAACTGGACCTGAGCAACAACCAGAACCTGCAGGATTCAGGAGTTCTTCTGGAGAGTCCAGACTGCAGACTGCAGACTCTGAGGTCAGTAAATAAACTGAACTTTACTGAAGAATGAGAAGAAAACAACAAAAACAGAACACTTTTCTGAGGAGTCCAAAATATCTTGATCACAAAGCAGAGTTTATCACAGCAACAAGTAAAGACAGGTGTCATTTCTAGTTACTTTAACCTGTTTGGTCAATTTGAACATTTTGAAGACTGAGATGAAGCAGAAGAGAGAAGAAGAAGAAGATGAGACACTGCAGGAACTTTGTTTCTTTGTTCTTACTGGACTAAACTAAACATGAGTTGTAAATACTGAACCTTTTGTAAAATAAAAACATTTAAACCTAAAAAATAACAAGTTTGTATTATTAGTAATTGATAATTCACCTGGACCTCCAGCTGCATCTCTGATCCTGAACATTTTTCTGTCTGATTTCAGGTTGAAGAACTGCAGTTTATCAAAGAAAAGCTGTAAATATCTGGGATCAGCTCTGAAGAAAAACCCGTCTAATCTGACAGAACTGGACCTGAGCAACAACCAGAACCTGCAGGATTCAGGAGTTCTTCATCTGTGTGGTTTTCTGGAGAGTCCAGACTGCAGACTGCAGACTCTGAGGTCAGTAAATAAACTGAACTTTACTGAAGAATGAGAAGAAAACAACAAAAACAGAACACTTTTCTGAGGAGTCCAAAATATCTTGATCACAAAGCAGAGTTTATCACAGCAACAAGTAAAGACAGGTGTCATTTCTAGTTACTTTAACCTGTTTGGTCAATTTGAACATTTTGAAGACTGAGATGAAGCAGAAGAGAGAAGAAGAAGAAGATGAGACACTGCAGGAACTTTGTTTCTTTGTTCTTACTGGACTAAACTAAACATGAGTTCTAAATACTGAACCTTTTGTAAAAAAACATTTAAACTTAAAGAATCACAGGTTTGTAGTATAAATAATTGATAATCCACCTGGACCTGCAGCTGCATCTCTGATCCTGAACACTTTTCTGTCTGATTTCAGGTTGATGAACTGCAGTTTATCAAGGATCAGCTGTAAATCTCTGAGATCAGCTCTGAAGAAAAACCCGTCTAATCTGACAGAACTGGACCTGAGATGGAACTACCTGCAGGATTCAGGAGTTCTTCATCTGTGTGGTTTTCTGGAGAGTCCAGACTGCAGACTGCAGACTCTGAGGTCAGTAAATAAACTGAACTTCCTGAAGGAGAAGAAAGAATCAGATGAAGAACTTTCTGATGTTTCACTGGAAGATTTTCTGTCTACAAATGTGTTTGATCAAACTGATGATTGTTTCATGTTGTAGGAACCAGGTGTGTTTACGTTGCTGTTATACGGTGCTAAACTGAAACTGTTCTGGGCTCAGATTGGTACGAGAAGGATGAGGAGTGTGGATGGGGTTCTGGAAGAGCAAGAGGATGTAAGGGGGTGTGCTGGAAGAACTGAAGGGAATGAATGGAGGGATGGAAGCAGCAATAGAAGTCGTCTTGTTGCTGCTGGATCTGGTGTGGTTGTGACCTGCAGCAACTGTTAAGACTTTATAAAAACCTGTAGCAGAAAAGTCTCTTTTAGAGTCCTGTTACATCCAGGACGTTACACTGGTGTCTGATGGAGAACACAAAGTATTCGACAAACTACATCAAGCTATACGTCAACATGGCCGTGCAGAGACAAGACCATTTCTCAGCTGAAAATCAAGCAGAGGGAGTACAGTGATGAAGTCAATTTCCTGGGACGTGAGGCATTATTTTCCATGAGTACGAGCACGTCATTTACCTGAAACCAACAGCCAGGAGGATTTAACACGCCGTCAGCATGTCTGTTATTGCTGTGTCCAGATGAATGGGATGACTGCAGGGCTTGAGTTGAGCTCAGCAGCAGCAGCGTTTGGGATCATTGAACCTTTTCATTTCAACCTACTGCTTTGTAACTGAAGCTTCTGTTTGGTGCTCAGAGCTGCAAACAGAGACTGACAGTTGAGTCACTTCATGTTTTGGTCTGGAACTGAAACCTGACAAGAACAGCCTGTTTTCACAGACCTGCTGGAGGTCAGAGAGAGCTGACAATGGACCAGTTATCTGCACTCTCTCTCTCCAAGGGAGTTGCAGATGAAACTGCCCCCCCATACCCCACGAGACGCTTTGGAGTCGGTGTTGAAGAGAGAATTGGTTGGAGCTGCTACAGACAACAGTGACTTTGGTTGTAACTCTGTAAAGACGGCTGTGGTGAAGGAGGACCAGGACGTGGGTCAGTGAACTTATGAACTAATGACAGCTGTGTCAGTGCAGCCCCCACAGTCCACAATCTCCCTGACCAGTCCTGAGCTGAAGCCCAGCAGCTGACAGCAGGGTCCAATGGAGAGAGAGGCAGTGGACACCATGTACCCACAGACAGGAGTCACCAAAGGCAGAGACTGTTGCAGACATCCTGGTAGGAGGAATGTTCTCCAGGTTTGGTGCTGCAGAGGTCATTCACAGTGACCAGGGAAGGAACTTCAAGGCGTGTTTTCTGTCATGTGTGAGTGCTTGTGCATACAGATAACACAGATGACTCTGTTTGCACGCCCCACAGTGATGTCTTCATGAGCGTTTCAATCAGACACTTCTAAAGGAACTCACATCCTCACATCAAAGACTAGACTGAACATCTTCCCCTCGTTTGATTGGTGCACAGGTCTGTTGTGTACAACTCCACCTTCTGCATACCTGCCCTACTCAGGTTGGGATGAGAGCAAAGTGAATGTTGTTGGAAAAACCCCTGACATGCTGGTGGCTCCACCTGGGCAGGAATACAACAGGAAGCTTCAGGACAGGATGGATGCAGCCCACGCGTTTTCCTGCGACCAGCAACAAACAGCTGGCAGAAGACTATGACGTCACATCTCTGCCATTAATTGAAGGGCGCGTATTTGATAACTGAGTGAGCGTATCTTACAACTGCACCGTGCAGTCCTAACTGAGAGCACACAGAGCTCTCACCGCACCGACGGTAACTAAAGTCTACATGTATATTTTCCTAATAAGGTGATTTACACCAGTCAAACTTACAGCAAAATAAAACCAGCTGCACTTTCTTAACTTTTTAATCCACATTTGAGAAATTAGACCACAAAATGACTTTTAACTGACGTGGACCTTTACATGTGCAAACACACATGGGTTCTTTAGAAACTCCAGAACTGGATCAGCTGAAACACACAGCAGAACCATCAGCAGCTCCTCTGCAGGACCACATCCAGACATTTGGGCCCCGTGGATCCTAATGTGTTTACAGATGTTTGCAGATGTTTACAGATGTTTACAGATGTTTACAGATGTTTACAGATGTTTACAGATGTCAGGAAATGTTCCAAAGGAAAACCAAAGACTTTTGAACAGTTTTTCTGCTCAACCTGCTGTTTCCAGTCAGGATGAAGAGACAAAGGAAAGTTTAGCTCTGGTTCATGCTTTTATTTTGGTGAACATCAGAGATTCTGGATAGATTCTAAAATCACTGATGTTCCTTCAGACAGAACAACACCAGCAGACAGATCTAATCCTGACAGAAATCTTCTTCATCCTTCAGAAGACAAAGAGTCAAATCTCTTTGGAAGTTCTTTAATCTGAGTCTGTAACAGCATCTAAACATGACCCAGATCCTCCAGGACAACATTCCAGTCTTCTAGCTACAGTCATTGACTTCAACTGATGCTGAGACTTTGGGCCGTCACTCAAACTGCCTTCTTCCTGCTGAGTCAGCAAAGTTTCAATCTTCACTTTCAGTCCATCAGTGAGTCTTTCTGGAAGAGCTCAGTTCAGGTTTAGAACAGAACTTTTTACTGACAAACGAATAAAAAACAAACTTAAGAGAACATAGAAAACCAACTGATGATTGGTTCAGATTTCCTTCAATTTATTGAACTGATTATGTTCTGATGATTGATATGAAACTGTTTGGTTTCAATCAGGATCTTGTAAATCTGGTCAACTGTTTGTTTTGCTAAACCTGCAGCTGCATCTCTGCTCCTGAACACACTTTTCTGTCTGATTTCAGGTTGATGAACTGCAGTTTGTCAGAGATCAGCTGTGAAGCTCTGAGTTCAGCTCTGAAGAAAAACCCGTCTAATCTGACAGAACTGGACCTGAACAACAACCAGAACCTGCAGGATTCAGGAGTTCTTCATCTGTGTGGTTTTCTGGAGATTCCAGACTGCAGACTGCAGACTCTGAGGTCAGTAAATAAACTGAACTTTACTGAAGAATGAGAAGAAAACAACAAAAACAGTCAGAACACTTTTCTGAGAAATCCAAAATATCTTGATCACAAAGCAGAGTTTATCACAGCAACAAGTAAAGACAGGTGTCATTTCTAGTTACTTTAACCTGTTTGGTCAATTTGAACATTTTGAAGACTGAGATGAAGCAGAAGAGAGAAGAAGAAGAGACACCTGCAGACACTGAGACACTGTCTGATTTCAGGTTGATGAACTGCAGTTTGTCAGAGATCAGCTGTCAAGCTCTGAGTTCAGCTCTGAAGAAAAACCCGTCTAATCTGACACAACTGGACCTGAGCAACAACCAGAACCTGCAGGATTCAGGAGTTCTTCATCTGTGTGGTTTTCTGCAGACTCCAGCCTGCAGACTGCAGACTCTGAGGTCAGTAAAACGATATATTTTCTTCATCAGTTGAAATGACACTGATCTGTTTTAATGGTGATCATGTTGTGCTGCTGCACAGACTTTCTAAGTGTCGTAACTGGAAATAAAGTTGTGGCTTATAAGTTTACCTTCTCTGAAAGAAATTATGAATTCCAAGTAATTTTTTACAGAATCTGAATAAAACAGAAAAACGTTTTTCCACTCCAGACTAGCTGTTGGATGAAGCCATTTATTGTTAAACAACAGTGTTAACTATTTTTAAATCATGATAAAACCAGAATCTTCTAAATGACCCTGTGAAAAAGACTTCCCCGTCAGTTCTTGATATCTTCTACTGTTTCCATTTGTATCAATCACAGCCTGAAGTCTCTGGTGGTCGTTGTGGATGTTTTTCTCATGATAAAGCAGTCCATTCTTCTTGGTAAAAAACCTCCAGTTCCTTTAAATCCTTGGGCTGTGTTACTTGAACTGCCCGTCTGAGATCTCCTCAGTGGTTTAATAGTACTGAGGTCAAGAGATGGCCGCTGTCATGCTGCAGTCCCATGTGCAGCCTCTGAGCTGAAGAGCACCAGTATCTTCTGATTCTGCTGCATTCATCTGACCATCAATTCTGACCAACACACACACGTCCATCAGCGACCTGCCTCTGGTTTCACTGTAGAAAGAATGTTTGTTTCATCAGAGGCCTTGTTCTCTTCTCTCCAAATGTAGCGTTTATGGTTCCGTCTTGGTCTCATCCCTCTAAATGATTTGGGTTCAGAAGTTTGGAGGCGTGTCTCTGTATCGTTTAGTATATTGTAAGTGAGCTATTTTGTGCCTCAAAAAGTCTTTCTTCTGTCGATTTGACCATGCAGCCATATTTCTTCAGGTGTCTCCTTGTTGTACATCCAGAAACATCCACACTACAGTTTTTCAGAGTCCTGGATCACAGATGAAGTTATTTGTGTGTTTTTTTCTTTGCACCCCTAAAGATTTTTCTAACTGAAATGTTTGTGACTGTAGTTTGGTTTCAACAGAACCTCGTTTTCCACTTCTTGATCAAAGTTTGAACACTGCTGACTGGCGTTCTTAGTTCCTTGGATATCTTCATGTATTCCTGTCCTGTTTTAAACGGTTCAGTTACCTTTTCCCGTAGATCTTTCCCATGACTTAGGATCCAGAATTACCAGTGCAGCACTGGATGAAGGTTGAAAGGTCTGTTGGGAGCAGAAACTCCCAGACCTTTAGTCTACACGTTGATTACAGTCAAACGAGTCACAGGTGAGGACGGTTACCTTTAGCTGTCATTCAAACCCTTGTGGATCAGCTTGTGTCCATGTTTTCAGGACTTAGTCATTGGGGGTGAACACTTTTGAACAGAGTCATTTGGGAAGTTTCTGTTGTCAGTTTAATTAAAAATGAGTAAACAGAATGTTTTTAACAATAAATGGCTTCACTGAACCACAATTTTTCATTCACAAATGACCAAGAAATCATTCTATCTATCAGGTTCTAAACTGTATTTTCAAACACCATAAGCATGTCGTATTATAAGGTGTAGTCTCAATTACCAGGTCTATTTCTATTTAAATGTTTTTTAAAATCTGTTTTGGTATTTAACCCACACACAAGTCGCACCAAATTATAAAGTGAAAAAAGATAATTGAAGAAAAAACAGTTTTGTTGAACTTTATTCCGAGTTTTGTTGAACTTTATTCCGAGTTTAGTTTAACTTTATTCCGAGTTTAGTTGAACTTTATTCCGAGTTTTAGTTGAACTTTATTCTGAGTTTAGTTGAACTTTATTCCGAGTTTAGTTGAACTTTATTCTGAGTTTAGTTGAACTTTATTCCGAGTTTAGTTGAACTTTATTCCGAGTTTAGTTGAACTTTATTCCGAGTTTAGTTGAACTTTATTCTGAGTTTAGTTGAACTTTATTCCGAGTTTAGTTGAACTTTATTCTGAGTTTAGTTGAACTTTATTCCGAGTTTAGTTGAACTTTATTCCAAGTTTAGTTAAACTTTTATTCCACTATTTAACAATTCATTCACATTTTTTTTCAATCACTCTTCTCCTGCAAATGTATCAAAGTTCACATCTTGAATGTCTCTTAATCAGCTGTGCAGTGTCAGAAGTAAACATGGTGGTTTCCTCTCATCTCAGTGGTTGTTCAGCAGTGATTCTGGCTTTAGTGGAAACTGAGACTACAGTTAAAGCAGATACTTCAGCCCAGTCATCCACCATCCATTTACATATTCAGGTGCTGCCTTCCAGTCTTAGTAAACGTTTGGGCGCCGTCTGTCATCCATCGCTCCCATGGCCACATGTCTGCGTAGCACGCAGCCGTACATGTGGGGAGCGCAGACTTCCCAGCATTCCTAATCAGACGTGCTCCTTTAGAGTTTTCACCTGCGCATGAAAACTGTCAAATTCATGATGTAGTGTCATGATCATCTCCTGAATGAACAGACAAAGGAACGCTGGACAACATATCCGTGTGTTTTGTGGGACTGTGCAGGCATAACGGCGCAGGCCGGGTAAAGTTTGTGCTCTGGAATGCTGTGTGGATTTTCATGTTTAGGACACATTAGTTTCTGCAGTACCTAAAATGTGGCACAATTTGACCTCCAGCCACATTGTTTCCAGGAGCATGACCACCTCTTTACTGGGAACACAGGACTCACTGCCATGGGGAAAGTTTCACATATGAATTTAGATTTCAGGGACACGTGCTGCACAGGGTGAGGAAGATCCTCCATGTCAGTCCACACGCTGCAGCAAGATGAGAGTTCAGAGAAATTCAATGTGTTTGCCAGAACCACTGTTGGTGATCCACATCTGTCCCTCCAAACACGCACACAGCGCTCATCCGTCCACTTCCCACTCCTGTGTCAGCGAGGAATGGTCCAAACGTCAATCAAGCGGAGCACTGTCCTAAGTTTCAGGAGAATATTCTGACAGATTTTGGAACTTGGTGAACAAAAAAGAAAGTTCTTAGGTGCACAGCTGATTTTTAAAAAACTTTTACATTCACCTTATAGTGTGGAAAACTTCTTAGCACAACAGTGTGTTTCAGTTGAAAGCAACCCTTTGTTCTGTTTACTCTGGTGTGGTGTGTGTGTCACTTGTAGTAGATGGTAGTGATTCAGAGTAAAGTGTATCTGTTCACACAATGGAATGGACACCAGTTGGAGCGCTTGAACCAGGAATGTACACTTTTGTTTACTGATTTCAACAGTGAGTTTGAAAATGCTTTTGGCTACGCTCTATAAATGACCTCATACACTAACGGTATCACCACCACTGCCAATAGTAAAGAGTATAACTACTATATTAAATGAAGCAACTTTAAAATGCACAGACACTTGTGCTTCATCAATGGTAATTTATCTGCTGTTTCTTTGCAGTGGAGCATCTTTATCACAACAGACATGCAGCTGCTACACACTTTCTGTCTGCTTACAGGTTGGACACTGCAGCTTATCACAGATTGGCCGTAAAGTTTCTGGAATCAGCTCTGAACACAAACCCTTCCAATCGGACTGAACTGGACCTGAGTAGAAACAACCTGCAGGACCAGAAATGGATCAGCTGTGTGTTTTCTGAAGACGTCATCACTGCAAACTGAAGACTCTGAGGTCAGTAAATAATCTGAACTCTCTGAAGGAGGAGAATTTGTCATGTATTTACCTTTATTTACCAGAATATTAGCATTGAGATTAAAAATGGAATCCTGGAAAAGACAAAGAGAGTTTCCAACTCACAGACACATTAAAACACGAGGACAAAAAAAACAATAAAACATCAGAAAAATAGAACCTTTGGACAATCTAAAGACATTTAAACACAGAGACAATCAAATCAATAAAACATATCATTTGTAAAAAATTAAATACTGAAACATGACAACTGTGAATCATAAATAAAAATGAAATCCCTGATCAGAAGAAACAGTTCCAGGATTTTAGTGGAATCCTCTGTTTTTTTGAGCTTTGTCTTGAAAACATTCAGTCGATCTCTGAGTGTTGTTGTAAGATTCATCAGGGGGGAAAGATTATGGTGGATTTGAAGCTCAGGAGAAGTATTTATTCGAATGCAGCTGTGTGACGGGCAGACAGTGAAGCTGCTGCAGAACAGCTGTGATGTGGTCAGACGCAGCGTGTTGTATGATGATACCAGAAACTGAGCTTTAAACCCAGTTGAACTTCAGGAAGTGTTTGTTTTTTCTAAAGAAATTCAAAGCATGAGGTTTGGAGGGTCGAGCAGGTCGAACCAGGAAGCTGGATTAGAACTTGGAATTGGTTGAGAACGGCAG
Organism: Oryzias woworae; assembly: GCA_016861445.1. Taxonomy (NCBI): domain Eukaryota; kingdom Metazoa; phylum Chordata; class Actinopteri; order Beloniformes; family Adrianichthyidae; genus Oryzias; species Oryzias woworae. The sequence goes on from BOLG01001549.1 coordinate 77,285, forward strand.
CACCAGAGAACCTCTAAATCAGGATGATCTCACTTTTTATGTATGTGAGCTACTGAAAACACATCAAATAAGTTAAAGCTTTTACTTTGAAATGTTCAAACAACCAACATGCAGTTACAACAGAAACACAGGATTCCTGTTTAGAAACCATGAAAAATCCACAGATGAACAATCCTTTCATGATAACCTGAGCGAGCCCTTCTCTCAGCATTGTGTGGGTCTCTGTCGTTAGAAAGTGACACATTTATTCACAGGTCAGCTGCTTGATGGTGACTGTCATTAGTCCCCTTCACTTGTAAGTTTGGTTCTTGAAAGATCGCGGGTTTGAATCCTGCTCTCGGCTTTCACAGTTCGTTGAATCTTTTTTCCTTTTTTTCCGTTAAATTACCAAACACACATTACAATAAATAGTAATTAAAAACCTCAGGATAATTCTTTGGATGTGAAACATCATTAGAATGTATTTTTATAACATGAGTTTGTTAGTAATACATAGTTAACACAAATAAATGTCATCTATGAAACCTTTAGTTAACATTTCTTGTTTAAAAAGATGATCATAGAAATCTAGTTAAAAATGATTTATTCTTTATGCTTAATAAAACACAAAATATATATTTAAAAAGTAAAACAACAAAACTGAGATTTGAACCTGATTAGTTCCAGAATGGTTTGTATTCTGAACACACAACAAACCGCTGTCGACACAATCATGAGTTGTTAATAAGGAGTGTTGTTATTTGATGACTGAATGTTCTTTTTTTGTGGGTAGATGGTTCATATATTTGTTTCTTTTTGATGCTGTGATCTACATGGATCACTGATGTTTTGTGGAGCTCTTCAAAAAAGCAAAATGATCTGTAAACATGATCCGTGTCTTCCATGGATTGTAAATGAGATAAATAAAGACGCCGCTTCATGTAGTGATCAGGCTAAAACTTTAGCTGTTAGCTCCTCCCACATGTGGCTGAGGCGGCGTGCTTAGTATGACATCACATCTCTGCCCATTAATTGAAGGGCGCGTATTTGATAACTGAGTGAGCGTATCTTACAACTGCACCGCACAGTCCTAACTGAGCACAGAGCTCTCACCGCACGCTTAGTTTTTTGTTTCGCTCAGTTTTTTGTTTCGCTCAGGGGGCGGTAACCTTTCTGGTTGATCTGATTGGGCCGAAATTTCTGGTTAAATCCGCGAGGTAACAGGGTGGGGCTTTCATTTTTTTATCTGGTTTAAAAGAGAAAAACGGCGGATGAAACGCCGGTGTAGCCGCTGGAACACCACTGAGGAAGGAGACCAATATGAAAAAACAACGGGTTAACCATGATCTTACCAAATGTCAAAATATGTCTGACACACCATCTCCCGACCCCTGAGGTGCTCAAAGAGGAGAAATGGCCAGAAGCGGCAGTGTAATAATAATCATTTTAGTATTATCTCAGAGTATTTTTTATTAGTCACATGTAGTCTCACACTCCATTTTAAAATGTTCTCCTCACACTAACAAAACAAAGTCATGTTTTTGCAACCATATTCTCTGTCAACGTCTCTGCAGTTCCAGACCTGCAGAGTGATGTAGTGAGTTCCATCGCTTCATCCATCAGAACAGAGCAAATCGCTGCTGCTCCTTTAGCGGCAGAAACAGCTGACCTCCAAAAACAACAGAAAATCAAATGATAATTCCACAACTCTCCGTCAGGCTCCTTGATCATAGTTGCCTTTTCTCTCCCACGTTGGGGTCACACACTTTATGCTTCTGTAGCTGAACCACAGTCTCTCCTCCAATCATCCTGCCTCCAGCTGGAAAAACTGGAGTTCCTGATGTCATCCGTACTGTTGCATCCATCTGTTGTCAGTAGAGCGCGTTTTCAGTGTTTCAAGTCATCCCTAAACCAATCACGTCCAGTCCTCGCTGTCGTCTTTTCTCCAGATCAGTCAGAAACCAAACAGTCTGATCATTGTCATGTCGTCTTTAGTAATAGCCTTCAGTCTAAGAACTTCTCTAACCCTAACTCCAGATGTTGTTTATCAGGCTCCCAAGGAAAGGAAGGAGCAAATCTATTCCTAATATCTGTTCTATTTGACAGGGATTTGGGGGGTTCAGATAAAGACTGAAGGAGGAATAAAAAGTCACGTTCTGTGTGATCCTTGATCCTGCAGACAGATTGAGAAAAGAAATCATGTCTCAGATATTGATCAGGGGGCCGGATCTGGTAGACGCCTCACATGTCCTCAACTAGCAGCTTCATGAAATAGTAGCTGCAAAACAGAACCAGTGTCAACATGTACAGTGAAGAGGCAACTTTTGGATGCTGGCCTTCATGGCAGAACGGCAAAGAAAAATCCACATCACTATGATTGAGAAAAATGCTGCAAGAACATGTTAAAAGACCAAAAAGAGCATTTTCATTGGAGGTGACTCTTTCATTGCTGCAAATGGAGGATCCATTTTGAATGACTTCTTGAAACATTTCAAAAATGAAGTCTTTCATTTGCTCCCAGAAGAACTTGTAAAAATGACTAGTCAGTCCGTCACAACCTGGAGCTTATCTTTGGACAGACAGCCCAAAGTTTTTCTACTTCTTGCAAAGTTCTTTCTGAATCACAAGAGTTTTTCAAATTATCATCAATCTTAGGAATCCAATCTTTAATTGACTGGAAAAATTGAACTGTAAAAATCCCCTTTTGTCAATCTAGCAATTTTAGGCTTTTCTTGTTTTAATAGTTCAGTCAAAGCACTGCAAACGTTTTCATTAGTGAGAAGTGAGGAATTCCATTTCCAGTCGCCTCTTCCAAAGGGTTTTTTGATTTGAGGGCTGATATTCAGTTCAGACAGTGATCAGTCAAGGGAGCTGCAGAGATATGAACTTGTATTTGGTTTTCTAAAAAGGTTATTTGAGACGAGCCAGAAGTCAATCTGAGATTTGAAAGAGCCATTAGTTGAAACCAGGAGAATGCTTGTTTGAGTGTTTTCTTTCCTCCAGGGGTCAGATCCATGAATATCAAGACAAAACTCTTGTAAGGTTGCATTAATATGATGAGAATTGAATTTTGAGGGGAATCTATCATTCATCTAGGACCATGTTAGAATCACCACCAATGATTCCGTTATTTGTACAGTATTTTGTTGTGCCCTGGAGGCGTTCCTTCTCCCTCGTCAAGCACCACACCTGTTCCTGATCATCACCACCTGTTCATCATCACCATGGTTTTTTTAAGCAGCGTCAAACCTTCAGCCACTGTCAGATCGTTATGCCGCTTGTGTGTCAATCTGCCTGCCACTACGTCATTCGCCAGCCAGCCAGCCTGCCAACCAGCCAGCCAGCCTGCCAACCAGCCAGCCAGTCTGCCAACCAGCCAGCCAGTCTGCCAACCAGCCAGCCTGCCAACCAGCCAGCCAGTCTGCCAACCAGCCAGCCTGCCAAACCAGCCAGCCAGTCTGCCAACCAGCCAGCCTGTCAGCCCCGCTCTGTCAGCTCAGCCCGCAAGCCTGTCAGCCCCGCTCCGACAGTTAAGCTTTCCTGCCTGCCTACCTGCCCGCCCTGTCATCCTGCTCCACTATTCACCTATTCAATAAATATTCCTTCTCATCCTTTAAAACGTGTCTGCTCTTGGGTTCCACCCACCTCCTTGGTCACAACAGAACGATCTGACCAGCATGGACCCAGCAGACATCCCGTTGCCTCCGGACCACCCCGACTGGATCAACGTTCGGCTGGATCAACTAAGCCATGCCCAGAGACAATACGGCTGAACGCACAGCCTCCCAGGTGGCTCAACTTGCACAGCAGGTCGGTCAACTAACCTCGTTCATCCATGCCGCTTCAGTCCCCGCTCCGCAGCCAGCTGCTCCACCACCACCACCTTCGTCAGCACACCCAGGGAGGCCCACATCCCGACCCAAAGCCATACCCCGGGACTCCAGGCAAATGCAGAGGTTTTCTGCTGCAATGTTCTCTAGTCTTCGACCAAAAG